>JABACO010000009.1:4364809-4474809 GCA_013339895.1 Ephydatia muelleri | reverse complement strand
GTACAGGATCCACAGTGGAAACATGTTCAGTGATACTTACCGCCTGTAGTGTTGTACACATTGTTCATAGCACACATAATGGAAAAGATGGAAGATAAAAATTAATGTGCTAGTAAATGCAAAAAAAATAAAATTTAAAAACAAGCCGTCGCATACACATTAGCAATAACACACACACACACTAAAAATTATAGCAATGTTTAATAGACCCAACAGTGTTCCAGTATCTGAACAAGTTATAAAAATGTACATGGTGCACGTACCCAAAGGTTTAAGAACACGTAGGCTGGGTAGCATTGGAGACCTTCACCCTCCATGGCCATGCTTAAAGCCAGGTCCTAGCTAGGTACGGACACAGGTTACCCAGTGTGTGGTCAGTATTCCTAACCATTGGTTGGAAACAGTCATGGGACACTCCTGACCTTGCCCCCTGTTGCACATTCAGTTTAACAAAATAACCATTATTTGAAACCTCACAGACAGTTGCACACAATATAAGGTACAGGATCCACAGTGGAAACATGTTCAGTGATACTTACCTCCTGTAGTGTTGTACACATTGTTCATAGCACACATCATGGAAAAGATGGAAGATATAAATTACTGTGCTTGCAAATGCTAATAAAATAAAATTTAAAAACAAGCCGTCGCATACACTTTAGCAATAACACACACACACACTAAAAATTATAGCAATGTTTTATAGACCCAACAGTATTCCAGTATCTGAACAAGTTATACATCTATAAATGTACATGGTGCATGTAGGTTGGCTAGCATTGGAGAGCTTCACCCTTCCCACCCTCCATGGCCATGCTTAAACCCGGGTCCTAGCTAGGTACGGACACAGGTTACCCAGTGTGTGGTCAGTATTCCTAACCATTGGTTGGAAACAGTCATGGGACACTCCTGACCTTGCCCCCTGTTGCACATTCAGTTTAACAAAATAACCATTATTTGAAACCTCACAGACAGTTGCACACAATATAAGGTACAGGATCCACAGTGGAAACATGTTCAGTGATACTTACATACTGTAGTGTTGTACACATTGTTCATAGCACACATAATGGAAAAGATGGAAGATATAAATCAGTGTACTCGCAAATGCTATAAAAGCAAAATTTAACATCAACATGCACTTCCCCAACGGTTGAAGTACATAGAGGCTATCATATAAACATATTCAGTGATACTTACATACTGCAGTGTTGTACACATTGTTCATAGCACACATAATGGAAAAGATGGAATATATAAATTAGTGTACTCGCAAATGCTATGAAAGCAAAATTTAACATCAAGATGTCACATGTACAGATGTGCAAAAACACAATAACATACACGCACACAACACACACACAACACACACACACACAATAAAATTATAGCAATGTTTAAAAGACCCAACAGTGTTCCAGTATCAGGGCAAGTTATATACATGTACACATGGTGCACTTCCCCAGAGGTTGAAGTACATGTAGGCTGGCTAGCATTGGAGAGCTTCACCCTCTCCACCCTCCATGACCATGCTTAAACCAGGATCCTAGCTAGGTACGGACACAGGTTACCCAGTGTGTGGTCAGTATTCCTAACCACAGGTTGGGAACAGTCATGGGACACTCCTGACCTTGTCCCCTGTTGTGCATTCAGTTTAGTAAAATATTCGACCATTGTTTAGAAGCCTCACAAACAGTTGCACACAATATAAGGTACAGGATCCACAGTGGAAACATGTTCAGTGATACTTACCGCCTGTAGTGTTGTACACATTGTTCATAGCACACATAATGGAAAAGATGGAAGATAAAAATTAATGTGCTAGTAAATGCAAAAAAAATAAAATTTAAAAACAAGCCGTCGCATACACATTAGCAATAACACACACACACACTAAAAATTATAGCAATGTTTAATAGACCCAACAGTGTTCCAGTATCTGAACAAGTTATAAAAATGTACATGGTGCACGTACCCAAAGGTTTAAGAACACGTAGGCTGGGTAGCATTGGAGACCTTCACCCTCCATGGCCATGCTTAAAGCCAGGTCCTAGCTAGGTACGGACACAGGTTACCCAGTGTGTGGTCAGTATTCCTAACCATTGGTTGGAAACAGTCATGGGACACTCCTGACCTTGCCCCCTGTTGCACATTCAGTTTAACAAAATAACCATTATTTGAAACCTCACAGACAGTTGCACACAATATAAGGTACAGGATCCACAGTGGAAACATGTTCAGTGATACTTACCTCCTGTAGTGTTGTACACATTGTTCATAGCACACATCATGGAAAAGATGGAAGATATAAATTACTGTGCTTGCAAATGCTAATAAAATAAAATTTAAAAACAAGCCGTCGCATACACTTTAGCAATAACACACACACACACTAAAAATTATAGCAATGTTTTATAGACCCAACAGTATTCCAGTATCTGAACAAGTTATACATCTATAAATGTACATGGTGCACCTCCCCAGAGGTTGAAGTACATGTAGGTTGGCTAGCATTGGAGAGCTTCACCCTTCCCACCCTCCATGGCCATGCTTAAACCCGGGTCCTAGCTAGGTACCAACACAGGTCACCCAGTGTGTGGTCAGTATTCCTAACCACAGGTTGGGAACAGTCATGGGACACTCCTGACCTTGCCCCCTGTTGTGCATTCAGTTTAGTAAAATAACCATTATTTGAAACCTCACAAACAGTTACACACAATACAAGGTACAGGATCCACAGTGGAAACATGTTCAGTGATACTTACCACCTGTAGTGTTGCACACATTGTTTATATGGAAAAGATGGAAGATAAAAATTAGTGTACTCATAAATGCTAAGAAAACAAAATTTTAAATAAAGATGTCACATAGACATTTGCACAATCTCAACTAACACACACACACACACACAAACACAACACATACACACACACTAAAAATGATAGCTATGTTTAAAAGGCCCAACAGTGTTCCAGTATCAGGGCAAGTTATATACATGTACACATGGTGCACTTCCCCAGCGGTTGAAGTACATGTAGGCTGGCTAGCATTGGAGAGCTTCACCCTCTCCACCCTCCATGACCATGCTTAAACCAGGGTCCTAGCTAGGTACCGACACAGGTCACCCAGTGTGTGGTCAGTATTCCTAACCACTGGTTGGGAACAGTCATGGGACACTCCTGGTCTTGTCCCCTGTTGAACATTCAGTTTAACAAAAAATTCAACCATTGTTTAGAAGCCTCACAAACAGTTGCACACAATATAAGGTACAGGATCCACAGTGGAAACATGTTCAGTGATACTTACCAGCTGTAGTGTTGTACACATTGTTCATAACACACATAATGGAAAAGAAGGAAGCTATAAATTACTGTGCTCGCAAATGCTTAGAAGTAATAACAAAACGTCGCATACACATTTGCACAAATACAATAACAGACAATAACACACACACACACACACACATACATACATGTACACACACACACATAAATACACACATACATACACACACACAATTTATAACAATGTTTAAACAACTCAACAGTGTTCCAGCATCAGGGTAAGTTATATACATGTACACCCCCAGAGGTTGAAGTACATGTAGGCTGGCTAGCATTGGAGAGCTTCACCCTCTCCACCCTCCATGGCTATGCTTAAACCAGGGTCCTAGCTAGGTCACCCAGTGTGTGGTCAGTATTCCTAACCACAGGTTGGGAACTATCATGGGAAACACCTGGCCTTGTCCCCTGTTGTGCATTCAGGTTAGTAAAATATTAGGCAATTGTTAAGAAGCTTTACAAACAGTTGTACACAATATAAGATACAGGATCCACAGTGGAAACATGTTCAGTGATACTTACCGCCTGTAGTGTTGTACACATTGTTCATAGAACACATAACGAAAAAGATGGAAGATAGATATTAGAGTGCTCGTAAATGCTATGTAAAAACAAGATGTCGAGTACACATTTGCACAAACTCAACTAACACACACACACACACACACACACACACACACACACACACACACACACACACACACAACACACACATACACATACGCACACAAATCATAGCAATGTTTAAAAGACTCAATAGTGTTCCAGCATCAGGGCAAGTTATACACATGTACACCCCCAGAGGTTGAAGTACATGTAGGTTGGCTAGAATTAGAGAGTTTCACCTTCCCACCCTCCATGACCATGCTTAAACCAGGATCCTAGCTAGGTACCGACACAGGTCACCCAGTGTGTGGTCAGTATTCCTAACCACTGGTTGGGAACAGTCATGGGACACTCCTGACCTTGTCCCCTGTTGTGCATTCAGTTTAGTAAAATACTAGGCCATTGTTTAGAAGCATCACAAACAGTTGTACACAATATAAGGTACAAGATCCACAGTGGAAACATGTTCAGTGATACTTACCTCCTGTAGTGTTGTATACATTGTTCATAGCACACATAACGAAAAAGATGGAAGATAAATTTTAGTGTGCTCGTAAATGCTATGTATAAACAAGATGTCGCATACACATTTGCACAAACTCAACTAACACACACACACACACACACACACACACACACACACAACACACACACATACACATACGCACACAAATCATAGCAATGTTTAAAAGACTCAACAGTGTTCCAGCATCAGGGCAAGTTATATACATGTACACCCCCAGAGGTTGAAGTACATGAAGGTTGGCTAGAATTAGAGAGTTTCACCTTCCCACCCTCCATGACTATGCTTAAACTAGGATCCTACAGTGTAGTTAGGTATGGACCCAGGTCACCCAGTGTGTGGTCAGTATTCCTAACCACTGGTTGGGAACAGTCATGGGATACTCCTGACCTTGCCCCCTGTTGTGCATTCAGTTTAGTAAAATACTAGGCCATTGTTTAGAAGCATCACAAACAGTTGCACACACTATTAGGTACAGGATCCACAGTGGAAACATGTTCAGTAATACTTACCTCCTGTAGTGTTGTACACATTGTTCATAGCACACATAATGGAAAAGATGGAAGATAAATATTAGTGTGCTCATCAATACTAAGAAAACAAAAGACGTAACATACACATTTGCACAAGCTCAACTAAAACACACACACACACACGCACACACAATTACACACACACACACACACCCACACACAAACACACACCACACACACATACACACACACACACTAAAAATTATAGCAATGTTTTCAAAAAGACCCAACGGTGTTCCAGTATCACGGCAAATTATATACATATACACATGGTGCACTTACCCAGAGGTTAAAGTACATGTAGGCTGGCTAGCTTCAACCTCTCCACCCTCCATGACCATGCTTAAACCAGGGTCCTATCTAGGTACCAACACAGGTCACCAAGTGTGTGGTCAGTATTCCTAACCACTGGTTGGGAACAGTCATGGGACACTCCTGACCTTGCCCCCTGTTGTGCATTCAGTTTAACAAAACATTTGACCATTGTTTAGAACCCACACAAACAGTTGCACACACTATAAGGTACAGGATCCACAGTGGAAACATATTCAGTGATACTTACCCGCTGTAGTGTTGCACACAACACATAATGGAAAAGAAGGAAGATATAAATTACTGTGCTCGCAAATGCTAGGAAAATAAAATGTAAAAACAAGATGTCGCATACACATTTGCACAAACTCAACAAACACACACACACACACACATGCACACACACATACACACATACACTGTACGCACACAAATCATAGCAATGTTTAAAGGACTCATCAGTGCTCCAGCATCAGGGTAAGTTAAATAGATGTACACCCCCAGAGGTTGAAGTACATGTAGGTTGGCTAGCATTGGAGAGCTTCACCCTCCCACCCTCCATGACCATGCTTAAACCAGGGTCCTAGCTAGGTACCGACACAGGCCACCCAGTGTGTGGTCAGTACTCCTAACCACTGGTTGGGAACAGTCATGGGACACTCCTGACCTTGCCCCCTGTTGTGCATTCAGTTTAGTAAAATATTAGGCCATTGTTTAGAAGCCTCACAAACAGTTGCACACACTATAAGGTACAGGATCCACAGTGGAAACATGTTCAGTGATACTTACCACCTGTAGTGTTGTACACATTGTTCATAGCACACATAATGAAAAAGATGGAAGATAAATATTAGTGTGGTCGTAAATGCAAAGAAAACAAAATTTAAAAAACAAAATGTCGAATACACATTTGCACAAACTCAACTAACACACACACACACATGCACACACACACATGCACACACACACATGCACACACACACATGCACACACACACATGCATGCAAATCATAGCAATGTTTAAAGGACTCAACAGTGTTCCAGCATCAGGGCAAGTTAAATAGATGTACACACGGTGCACTTCCCCAGAGGTTGAAGTACATGTAGGTTGGCTAGCTTCACCTTCTCCACCCTCCATGACCATGCTTAAACCAGGATCGTAGCTAGGTACGGACCCAGGTTACCCAGTGTGTGGTCAGTATTCCTACTGGTTGGGAACAGTCATGGGACACTCCTGACCTTGCCCCCTGTTGTGCATTCAGTTTAACAAAATATTCGACCATTGTTTAAAAGCCAAACAAACATTTGCACACAATATAAGGTACAGAATCCATAGTGGAAATATTCAGTGATACTTACCTCCTGTAATGTTGTACACATTGTTCATAGCACACATAATGGAAAAGATGGAAGATAAATATTAGTGTGCTCATCAATACTAAGAAAACAAAAGATGTAACATACACATTTGCACAAGCTCAACTAAAACACACACACACACACGCACACACAATTACACACACACACACACACCCACACACAAACACACACCACACACACATACACACACACACACTAAAAATTATAGCAATGTTTTCAAAAAAGACCCAACGGTGTTCCAGTATCACGGCAAATTATATACATATACACATGGTGCACTTACCCAGAGGTTAAAGTACATGTAGGCTGGCTAGCTTCAACCTCTCCACCCTCCATGACCATGCTTAAACCAGGGTCCTATCTAGGTACCAACACAGGTCACCAAGTGTGTGGTCAGTATTCCTAACCACTGGTTGGGAACAGTCATGGGACACTCCTGACCTTGCCCCCTGTTGTGCATTCAGTTTAACAAAACATTTGACCATTGTTTAGAACCCACACAAACAGTTGCACACACTATAAGGTACAGGATCCACAGTGGAAACATATTCAGTGATACTTACCCGCTGTAGTGTTGCACACAACACATAATGGAAAAGAAGGAAGATATAAATTACTGTGCTCGCAAATGCTAGGAAAATAAAATGTAAAAACAAGATGTCGCATACACATTTGCACAAACTCAACAAACACACACACACACACACATGCACACACACATACACACATACACTGTACGCACACAAATCATAGCAATGTTTAAAGGACTCATCAGTGCTCCAGCATCAGGGTAAGTTAAATAGATGTACACCCCCAGAGGTTGAAGTACATGTAGGTTGGCTAGCATTGGAGAGCTTCACCCTCCCACCCTCCATGACCATGCTTAAACCAGGGTCCTAGCTAGGTACCGACACAGGCCACCCAGTGTGTGGTCAGTACTCCTAACCACTGGTTGGGAACAGTCATGGGACACTCCTGACCTTGCCCCCTGTTGTGCATTCAGTTTAGTAAAATATTAGGCCATTGTTTAGAAGCCTCACAAACAGTTGCACACACTATAAGGTACAGGATCCACAGTGGAAACATGTTCAGTGATACTTACCACCTGTAGTGTTGTACACATTGTTCATAGCACACATAATGAAAAAGATGGAAGATAAATATTAGTGTGGTCGTAAATGCAAAGAAAACAAAATTTAAAAAACAAAATGTCGAATACACATTTGCACAAACTCAACTAACACACACACACACATGCACACACACACATGCACACACACACATGCACACACACACATGCACACACACACATGCATGCAAATCATAGCAATGTTTAAAGGACTCAACAGTGTTCCAGCATCAGGGCAAGTTAAATAGATGTACACACGGTGCACTTCCCCAGAGGTTGAAGTACATGTAGGTTGGCTAGCTTCACCTTCTCCACCCTCCATGACCATGCTTAAACCAGGATCGTAGCTAGGTACGGACCCAGGTTACCCAGTGTGTGGTCAGTATTCCTACTGGTTGGGAACAGTCATGGGACACTCCTGACCTTGCCCCCTGTTGTGCATTCAGTTTAACAAAATATTCGACCATTGTTTAAAAGCCAAACAAACATTTGCACACAATATAAGGTACAGAATCCATAGTGGAAATATTCAGTGATACTTACCTCCTGTAATGTTGTACACATTGTTCATAGCACACATAATGGAAAAGATGGAAGATAAAAATTAATGTGCTAGTAAATGCAAAAAAAATAAAATTTAAAAACAAGCCGTCGCATACACATTAGCAATAACACACACACACACTAAAAATTATAGCAATGTTTAATAGACCCAACAGTGTTCCAGTATCTGAACAAGTTATAAAAATGTACATGGTGCACGTACCCAAAGGTTTAAGAACACGTAGGCTGGGTAGCATTGGAGACCTTCACCCTCCATGGCCATGCTTAAAGCCAGGTCCTAGCTAGGTACGGACACAGGTTACCCAGTGTGTGGTCAGTATTCCTAACCATTGGTTGGAAACAGTCATGGGACACTCCTGACCTTGCCCCCTGTTGCACATTCAGTTTAACAAAATAACCATTATTTGAAACCTCACAGACAGTTGCACACAATATAAGGTACAGGATCCACAGTGGAAACATGTTCAGTGATACTTACCTCCTGTAGTGTTGTACACATTGTTCATAGCACACATCATGGAAAAGATGGAAGATATAAATTACTGTGCTTGCAAATGCTAATAAAATAAAATTTAAAAACAAGCCGTCGCATACACTTTAGCAATAACACACACACACACTAAAAATTATAGCAATGTTTTATAGACCCAACAGTATTCCAGTATCTGAACAAGTTATACATCTATAAATGTACATGGTGCATGTAGGTTGGCTAGCATTGGAGAGCTTCACCCTTCCCACCCTCCATGGCCATGCTTAAACCCGGGTCCTAGCTAGGTACGGACACAGGTTACCCAGTGTGTGGTCAGTATTCCTAACCATTGGTTGGAAACAGTCATGGGACACTCCTGACCTTGCCCCCTGTTGCACATTCAGTTTAACAAAATAACCATTATTTGAAACCTCACAGACAGTTGCACACAATATAAGGTACAGGATCCACAGTGGAAACATGTTCAGTGATACTTACATACTGTAGTGTTGTACACATTGTTCATAGCACACATAATGGAAAAGATGGAAGATATAAATCAGTGTACTCGCAAATGCTATAAAAGCAAAATTTAACATCAACATGCACTTCCCCAACGGTTGAAGTACATAGAGGCTATCATATAAACATATTCAGTGATACTTACATACTGCAGTGTTGTACACATTGTTCATAGCACACATAATGGAAAAGATGGAATATATAAATTAGTGTACTCGCAAATGCTATGAAAGCAAAATTTAACATCAAGATGTCACATGTACAGATGTGCAAAAACACAATAACATACACGCACACAACACACACACAACACACACACACACAATAAAATTATAGCAATGTTTAAAAGACCCAACAGTGTTCCAGTATCAGGGCAAGTTTATTACACCCATTATGGAAAAGAAGAAATACATAATTTACTGCATGTGCTCAAAAATGCTAAGTAAATAAAATGTAACAAGCTGAATAGAATTGGAGAGCTTCACCCTCTCCACCCTCCATGGTTTAGCTTAAACCAGGATTTTAGCTAGGTCACCCAGTGTGTGGTCAGTTAATTCCTAACCACAGGTTGAGAGCAGTCATAGGACACTCCTGGCCTTGTCCCCTGTTGCACATTCAGTTTAACAAAATATTCGACCATTGTTTAGAAGCCACACACATAATATATGGTACAGGATCCATAGTGGAAACATGTTCAGTGATACTTACCTCCTGTAGTGTTGCACACATTGTTTATAGCACACATCATGGAAAAGAAGGAAGATATAAATTACTGTGATCGCAAATGCTAAGAAACTAAAATTTAAAAACAAGATGTCGCATACACATGTGCACAAACTCAACTAACACACACACACACACACACACACACAACACACACATACGCACACATACACACACAAATCATAGCAATGTTTAAAGGACTCAACAGTGTTCCAGCATCAGGGCAAGTTATATACATGTACACCCCAAGAGGTTGTAGGCTGGCTAGCATTGGAGAGCTTCACCCTCTCCACCCTCCTTGGCTATGCTTAAACCAGGGTCCTAGCTAGATCACCCAGTGTGTGGTCAGTTAATTCCTAACCACAGATTGGGAACAGTCATGGGACACTACTGGCCTTGTCCCCTGTTGCACATTCCTTTTAACAAAATATTCGACCATTGTGTTTAGAAGCCTCACAAACAGTTGCACACACTATAAGGTACAGGATCCACAGTGGAAACATGTTCAGTGATACTTACCACCTGTAGTGTTGTACACATTGTTCATAGCACACATAATGGAAAAGAAGGAAGATATAAATTACTGCGCTCACAAATGCTAAGAAACTAAAATTTAAAAACAAGATGTCACATACACATGTGCACAAACTCAACTAACACACACACACACACACACAAATACACGCAAACACACAAACACACACACATACGCACAGAGCAATGTTTAAGGGATACAACAGTGTTCCAGCATCAGGGCAAATTAAATAGATCTACACATGGTGCACTTCCCCAGAGGTTAAAGTACATGTACTGTCGGTTGGATAGCATTGGAGAGCTTCACCCTCTCCACTCTCTATGACCATGCTTAAACCAGGATCCTAGCTAGGTACAGACCCAGGTTACCCAGTGTGTGGTCAGTATTCCTACCCACTGGTTGGGAACAGTCATAAGATACTCCTGGCCTTGTTCCTTGTTGTGCATTTAGTTTAGTAAAATATTAGGCCATTGTTAAGAAGCCTCACAAACAGTTGCACACAAAATAAGGTACAGGATCCACAGTGGAAACATGTTCAGTGATACTTACCAGCTGTAGTGTTGCACACATTGTTCATAGCACACATAATGGAAAAGATGGAAGATAAAAATATGTGTGCTCGTAAAAGCTAAGAAGACAAAATTTAAAATCAAGATGTCACATACACATTTGCACAAACTCAATTAACAGACACACACGCACACAACATACACACACACACACACACACACACACTAAAAATTATAGCAATGCTTAGGAGACCCAACAGTGTTCCAGTATCAGGGCATGTTATATACATGTACACATGGTGCACTTGCCCAGACAAACAGTTGCACACAATATAAGGTACAGGATCCACAGTGGAAACATGTTCAGTGATACTTACCCGCTGTAGTGTTGTACACATTGTTTTTAGCACACATAATGGAAAAGAAGGAAGATATAAATTACTGTGCTCACAAATGCTAAGAAAATTAAATGTAATAACAAAACGTCGCATACACATTTGCACAAATACAATAACAGATAACACACACACAAACACATCACACACACACAAATTATAGCATTGTTTAAACAACTCAACAGTGTTCCAGCATCAGAGCAAGTTATATACATGTACACATGGTACACTTCCCCAGAGGTTGAAGTACGTGTACATGTAGGATGGCAAGAATTGGAGAGTTTGACCCTCTCCACCCTCCATGGTTATGCAAAACCAGGGTCCTAGCTAGGTCACCAAGTGTGTGGTCAGTATTCCTAACCACAGGTTGAGAACAGTCATGGGACACCTTGCCCCCTGTTGTGCATTCAGTTTAGTAAAATATTAGGTCATTGTTTAGAAGCCACACTAAGAGTTGCACACAATATAAGGTACAGGATCCACAGTGGAAACATGTTCAGTGATACTTACCGCCTGTAGTGTTGTACACATCGTTTATGGCACACATAATGAAAAGAAGGAAGATATAAATTACTGTGCTCACAAATGCTAAGAAAACAACAAAACGTCGCATAAACATTTGCACAAATACAAAAGCAGACAATAACACACACAAACATACACACACACATACACACACACACACACAAATAATAACAATGTTTAAACAACTCAACGGTGTTCCAGTATCAGGGCAAGTTATATACACGTACACACGGTGCACTTCCCCAGAGGTTGAAGTACATGTAGGCTGGCTAGCATTGGAGAGCTTCACCCTCTCCACCCTCCATGGTTTAGCTTAAACCAGGATTTTAGCTAGGTCACCCAGTGTGTGGTCAGTTAATTCCTAACCACAGGTTGAGAACAATCATGGGCACACTCCTGAACTTGTTCCCTGTTCTGCATTCATTTTAAACATATATTTGACCATTGTTTAGAAGCCTCACAAACAGTTGCACACACTATTAGGTACAGGATCCGCAGTGTAAACATGACTATGCTTAAACCAGGATCCTAGCTAGGTATGGTCACAGGTTACCCAGTGTGTGGTCAGTATTCCTAACCACTGGTTGGGAACAGTCATGGGATACTCCTGACCTTGCCTTGTGTTGCACATTCAGTTTAGTAAAATATTAGACCATTGTTTAGAAACCTCACAAACAGTTGCACACAATATACATGTAAGTTACCGGATCACAGTAGAAACATGTTTAGTGATACTTACCAGCTGTAGTGTTAAATACATTGTTCATAGCCCACATAATGGAATAGAAGGAATTTATACATGTAAATTACTGTGCTCACAAATGCTAAGAAAATAAAATGTAAAAACAAAACGTCACATACACATTTGCACAAATACAATAACATTCAATAATACACACACACACACATACACACATACACACATGCACACTAACGCAAATTATAGCAATGTTTAAACAACTCAACAGTGTTCCAGTATCTAGGCAAGTTATATACATGCACACATGGTGCACTTCCCGAGAGGTTGAAGTACATGTACTTTAGGCTGGCTAGCATTGGAGAGCTTCAACCTCTCCACCTTCCATGGCTATGCTTAAACCAGGGTCCTAGCTAGGTCACCCAGTGTGTGGTCAGTTAATTCCTAACCACAGGTTGAGAACAGTCATGGGACACTCCTGGCCTTGTCCCCTGTTGCACATTCCGTTTAACAAAATATTCGACCAATGTGTTTAGAAGCCTCACAAACAGTTGCACACAATATAAGGTACAGGATCCACAGTGGAAACATGTTCAGTGATACTTACCGCCTGTAGTGTTGTACACATTGTTTATAGCACACATAATGGAAAAGAAGGAAGATATAAAATACTGTGCTCGCAAATGCTAAGAAACTAAAATTTAAAAACAAGATGTCGCATACACATTTGCACGAATGTGTATGCGACATGTTGTTTTTAAATTTTAGTTTCTTAGCATTTGCGAGCACAGAAATTTATATCTTCCTTCTTTTCCATTATATGTGCTATAAACGAACTCAACTAACACACACACACACACACACAAACACACACACACACAACACACATACACACAAATCATAGCAATGTTTAAAGGACTCAACAGCGTTCCAGCATCAGGGCAAGTTAAATAGATACACACCCCCAGAGACTGAAGTACATGTACTGTCAGTTGGCTAGCATTGGAGAGCTTCATCCTCCCACCCTCCATGACCATGCTTAAACCAGGAACCTAGCTAAGTACCGACACAGGTCACCCAGTGTGTGGTCAGTATTCCTAACCACTGGTTGGGAACAGTCATGGGACACTCCTGACCTTGCCCCCTGTTGCGCATTCAGTTAAGTAAAATTTTTGGCCATTCTTTAGAAGCCTCACAAACAGTTGCACACAGAATCCACAGGTTCAGTGATACTTACCTCCTGTAGTATTGCACACATTGTTCATAGCACGCATGATGGAAAAGATGGAAGATAACAATTAGTGTGCTAGTAAATGCTAAGAAAACAAAATTTAAAAGCATGATGTCACATACACATTTGCACAAACTCAACTAACACACACACACACACACACACACACACACACACACACACACAAAACTCACAAACTAAAAATTATAGCAATTTGTTTAAAAGACCCAACAGTGTTGGCAAGTTATATAAATGTACACATGGTTCACTTCCCCAGCGGTTGAAGTATATGTAGGCTGGCTACAATTGGAGAGCTTCACCCTCTCCACCCTCCATGACCATGCTTAAACCAGGGTCCTAGCTAGGTACCGACACAGGTCACCCAGTGTGTGGTCAGTATTCCTAACCACTGGTTGGGAACAGTCATGGGACACTCCTGACCTTGTCCCCTGTTCTGCATTCATTTTAAACAAATATTTGACCATTGTTTAGAAGCCTCACAAACAGTTGCACACACTATTAGGTACAGGATCCACAGTGGAAACATGTTCAGTGATACTTACCGCCTGTAGTGTTGTACACATTGTTTATACCATACATAATGGAAAAGAAGGAAGATATAAATTACTGTGCTCGCAAATGCTAAGAAAATAAAATGTAAAAACAAAATGCATTTGCACAAACTCAACTATCACACACACGCACACACAAACACACACACACACAACACACACATACACACATAACACACACATACACACATAACACACACATACACACATAACACACACATACACACACACACACATACACAACACACACATATACACATACGCACACTAATCATAGGAATTTTTAAAGGACTCAACAGTGTTCCAGCATCAGGGCATGTATTAGATGTACACCCTCAGAGGTTGAAGTAAATGTACTTTCGGTAGGCTAGAATTGGAGAGCTTCACCCTCCCACCATCCATGAACATGCTTAAACCATCCTACATGTAGCTAGGTACGGACACAGGTTACCCAGTGTGTGGTCAGTACTCCTAACCACTGGTTGGGAACAGTCATGGGACACTCCTGACCTTGCCCCCTGTTGTGCATTCAGTTTAGTAAAATATTAGGCCATTGTTAAGAAGCCTCACAAACAGTTGCACACAATATAAGGTACAGGATCCACAGTGGAAACATGTTCAGTGATACTTACCGCCTGTAGTGTTGTACACATTTTATACCATACATAATGGAAAAGACAGAAGATATAAATTACTGTGCTTGCAAATGCTAAGACAATCAAATGTAAAAACAAAATGTCGCATACACATTTGCACAAACTCAACTATCACACACATGCACACACACACACAACACACACACACACACATATGCATGCAAATCATAGCAATGTTTAAAGGACTCAACAGTGTTCCAGCATCAGGACATGTTAAAACTGTACACCCCCAGAGGTTGAAGTACATGTACTGTCGGTTGGCTAGCTTCACCCTCCATGAACATGCTTAAACCAGGATCCTAGCTAGGTACGGTCACAGGTTACCCAGTGTGTGGTCAGTATTCCTAACCACTGGTTGGTAATAGTCTTGGGACACTCCAGACCTTGCTCAATGTCGTACATTCAGTTTAGTAAAATATTCGACCATTGCTAAGAAGCCTCACAAACAGTTGCACACACTATAAGGTACAGGAACCACAGTGGAAACATGTTCAGTGATACTTACCTTCTGTAGTGTTGTACACATTGTTCATAGCCCACATAATGGAAAACATGGAAGATAAAAATTAGTGTGCTCGTAGATGCTAAGATAACAAAGTTTAAAATCAAGATGTCGCATACACATTTGCACAACCTCAACTAACACACACACACACACACACACACACACACACACAACACACACACATACACACACACCAAACATTATAGTAATGTTTAAAACACCCAAAAGTGTTCCAGTATCAGGACAAGTTATATACATATACACACGCTGCACATACCCAGAGGTTAAAGTACATGTAGGCTGGCTAGCATTGGAGAGCTACACCATCTCCACCCTCCATGACTATGCTTAAACCAGGGTCCTAGATAGATACCGACACAGGTCACCCAGTGTGTGGTCAGTATTCCTAACCACTGGTTGGTAACAGTCATGGGACACTCCTGACCTTGTCCCCTGTTGTGCATTCAGTTTAACAAAATATTCAACCATTGTTTAGAAGCCACACACACAAAATATGGTACAGGATCCACAGTGGAAACATATTCAGTGATACTTACCGCCTGCAGTGTTGTACACATTGTTTATAGCACACATAATGGAAAAGAAGGAAGATATAAATTAATGTGCTCGCAATTGCTAAGAAAATAAAATGTAAAACAAGATATGGCATACACATTTGCACAAACTCAACTAACACACACACACACACACACACATACACACACACACACTCACAACACACACATACACACACAAATAATAGCAATGTTTAAAGGACTCAACAGTGTTCCTGTAACAGGGCAAGTTAAATAGATGTACACCCCCAGAGGTTGAAGTACATGTACTGTCGGTTTGCTAGCATTGGAGAGCTTCACCCTCCCACCCTCCATGACCATGCTTAAACCAGGATCCTAGCTAGGTACGGACACAGGTCACCCGTGTGTGGTCAGTATTCCTAACCACAGGTTGAGAACAGTCATGGGACACTCCTGGTCTTGTCCCCTGTTGCACATTCAGTTTAACAAAAAATTCAACCATTGTTTAGAAGCCACACACATAATATATGGTACAGGATCCACAGTGGAAACATGTTCAGTGATACTTACCACCTGTAGTGTTGCACACATTGTTTATAGCACACATAATGGAAAAGAAGGAAGATATAAATTACTGTGCTCGCAAATGCTAAGAAACTAAATTTTAAAAACAAGATGTCGCATACACATCTGCACAAACTCAACTAACACACACACACACACACACACACACACATACAACACACACATACACACATACGTACACAAATCATAGCAATATTAAAAGGACTCAACAGTGTTCCAGCATCAGGGCAAGTTAAATAGATGTACACCCCTAGAGGTTGAAGTACATGTACTGTCGGTTGGCTAGCATTGGAGAGCTTCACCCTCTCCACCCTCTATGACCATGCTTAAACCAGGATCCTAGCTAGGTACGGACCCAGGTTACCCAGTGTGTAGTCAGTATTCCTAACCACTGGTTGGAAACAGTCATGGGACACTCCTGACCTTGCCCCCTGTTGTGCATTCAGTATAGTAAAATATTAGGCCATTGTTTAAAAGCATCACAAACAGTTGCACACAAAATAAGGTACAGGATCCACAGTGGAAACATGTTCAGTGATACTTACCGCCTGTAGTGTTGTACACATTGTTCATAGCACACATAATGGAAAAGATGGAAGATAAAAATTAATGTGCTAGTAAATGCTAAGAAAATAAAATTTAAAATCAAGATGTCACATACACATTTGCACAAACTCAATTAATAGACACATACACACACACACACACACACACACACATACAACATACACAAACAAACACAAACACTAAAATTAGCACAATGTTTAAAAGATCCAACAGTGTTCCAGTATCAGGGCAAGTTATATACATGTACACAAGGTGCACTTCCCCAGCGGTTGAAGTACATGTAGGCTGGCTAGCATTGGAGAGCTTCACCCTCTCCACCCTCCATTACAATGCTTAAACCAGGGTCCTATCTAGGTATCGACACAGGTCACCCAGTGTGTGGTCAGTATTCCTAACCACAGGTTGGGAACAGTCATGGTACACTCCTGGCCTTGTCTGCTGTTGTGCATTCAGTTTAACAAAACACTCAACCATTGTTTAGAAGCCACACACTCAATATATGGTACAGGATCCACAGTGGAAACATACATGCATTCAGTGATACTTACCGCCTGCAGTGTTGAACACATTGTTTATAGCACACATAATGGAAAAGAAGGAAGATATAAATTACTGTGCTCGCAAATGCTAAGAAACTAAATTTTAAAAACAAGATGTCGCATACACATCTGCACAAACTCAACTAACACACACACACACACATACAACACACACATACACACATACGTACACAAATCATAGCAATATTTAAAGGACTCAACAGTGTTCCAGCATCAGGGCAAGTTAAATAGATGTACACCCCCAGAGGTTGAAGTACATGTACTGTCGGTTGGCTAGCATTGGAGAGCTTCACCCTCTACACCCTCTATAACCATGCTTAAACCAGGGTCCTAGCTAGGTACGGACACAGGTCACCCAGTGTGTGGTCAGTATTCCTAACCACTGGTTGGGAACAGTCATGGGACACTCCTGACATTGCCCCCTGTTGTGCATTCAGTTTAGTAAAATATTAGGCCATTCTTTAGAAGCCACACAAACAGTTGCACACAAAATAAGGTACAGGATCCACAGTGGAAACATGTTCAGTGATACTTACCGCCTGTAGTGTTGTACACATTGTTCATAGCACACATAATGGAAAAGATGGAAGATAAAAATTAATGTGCTAGTAAAAGCTAAGAAAATAAAATTTAAAATCAAGATGTCACATACATGTACACATTTGCACAAACTCAATTAATAGACACATACACACACACACACACACGCACACACACATACAACATACACATACAAACACAAACACTAAAATTAGCACAATGTTTAAAAGGTCCAACAGTGTTCCAGTATCAGGGCAAGTTATATACATGTACACATGGTGCACTTCCCCAGCGGTTGAAGTACATGTAGGCTGGCTAGCATTGGAGAGCTTCACCCTCTCCACCCTCCATTACAATCCTTAAACCAGGGTCCTATCTAGGTATCGACACAGGTCACCCAGTGTGTGGTCAGTATTCCTAACCACAGGTTGAGAACAGTCATGGGACACTCCTGGCCTTGTCTGCTGTTGTGCATTCAGTATAACAAAATATTCAACCATTGTTTAGAAGCCACACACTCAATATATGGTTCAGGATCCACAGTGGAAACATACATGCATTCAGTGATACTTACTGCCTGCAGTGTTGAACACATTGTTTATAGCACACATAATGGAAAAGAAGGAAGATATAAATTACTGTGCTCGCAAATGCTAAGAAAATAAAATTTAAAAACAAGATGTCGCATGCACATTTGCACAAACTCAACTAACACACACACACACACACACACACACACACAACACACACATACACACGTACGCACACAAATAATAGCAATGTTTAAAGGACTCAACAGTGTTCCAGCATCAGGGCAAGTTATATTCATGTACACCCCCAGAGGTTGAAGTACATGTACTGTCCGTTGGCTAGCATTGGAGAGCTTCACCCTCCCACCCTCCATGACCATTCTTAAACCTGGATCATTGCTAGGTACGGACACAGGTTACCCAGTGTGTGGTCAGTACTCCTAACCAATGGTTGGGAACAGTCATGGGACACTCCTGACCTTGTCCCCTGTTGTGCATTCAGTTAAACAAAGTATTAGACAACAAACAGTTGCATACTGTATACATGTAAGTTACAGGATCACAGTAGAAACATGTTCAGTGATACTTACCAGCTGTAGTGTTAAACACATTGTTTATAGCACACATAATGGAATAGAAAGAATATATAAATTACTGTGCTCGCAAATGCTAAGAAAATAAAATGTTAAAACAAAACGTCGCATACACATTTGCACAAATCCAATAACAGACAATAACACACACACACACACACACAAACACACACACACACATACACGCACACACACATGCACACACACGCAAATTATAGCAATGTTTAAACAACTCAACAGAGTTCCAGCATCAGGGCAAGTTATATACATGTACACATGGTGCACTTCCCCAGAGGTTGAAGTATGGCTAGCATTGGAGAGCTTCACCCTCTCCACCCTCCATGGCTATGCTTAAACCAGGGTCCTAGCTAGGTCACCCAGTGTGTGGCCAGTTAATTCCTAACCACAGGTTGGTAACAGTCATGGGACACTCCTGGCCTTGTCCCCTGTTGCGCATTCAGTTTAACAAAATATTCGACCATTGTTTAGAAGCCACACAGACAATATATGGTACAAGATCCACAGTGGAAACATATTCAGTGATACTTACCTCCTGTAGTGTTGTACACATTGTTTATAGCACACATAATGGAAAAGATGGAAGATATAAATTACTGTGCTCGCAAATGCTAAGAAACTAAAATTTAAAAACAAGATATCGCATACACATTTGCACAAACTCAACTAACACACACACACACACACAAACACACACACACACAACACACACATATACACACGTATGCACACAAATCATAGCAATGTTTAAAGGACTCAACAGTGTTCCAGCATCAGGGCATGTTATATTCATGTACACCCCCAGAGGTTGAAGTACATGTACTGTCGGTTGGCTAGCATTGGAGAGCTTCACCCTCCCACCCTCCATGACAATGTTTAAACCAGGATCCTAGCTAGGTACGGACCCAGGTCACCCAGTGTGTGGTCAGTATTCCTAACCACTGGTTGGGAACAGTCATGGGACACTCCTGACCTTGCCCCCTGTTGTGCATTCAGTTTAGTAAAATATTAGGCCATTGTTAAGAAGCCTCACAAACAGTTGCACACACTATAAGGTACAGGATCCACAGTGGAAACATGTTCAGTGATACTTACCTTCTGTAGTGTTGTACACATTGTTCATAACACATAATGGAAAAGATGGAAGATAAATATCAGTGTGCTCGTAGATGCTAAGATAACAAAGTTTAAAATCAAGATGTCGCATACACATTTGCACAAACTCAACTAACACACACACACACACACACACATACACACACAACACACACATACACACACCAAACATTTTAGTAATGTTTAAAACACCCAACAGTGTTCCAGCGTCAAGGCAATTTAAATAGATGTACACATGGTGCACATCCCAGAGGTTGAAGTACACTCAGTGTGTGGTCAGTTAATTCCTAACCACAGGTTAAGAACAGTCATGGGACACTCCTGGTCTTGTCCCCTGTTGCGCATTCAGTTTAACAAAATATTCGACCATTGTTTAGAAGCCACACAAACAGTTGCACACACTATAAGGTACATGTACAGGATCCACAGTGGAAACATGTTCAGTGATACTTACCTGCTGTAGTGTTGAACACATTGTTTATAGCACACATAATGGAAAAGAAGGAAGATATAAATTACTGTGCTCGCAAATGCTAAGAAAATAAAATTTAAAAACAAGATGTCGCATACACATTTGCACAAACTCAACTAACACACACACACACACACACAACACACACACATACACACGTACGCACACAAATAATAGCAATGTTTAAAGGACTCAACAGTGTTCCTGCATCAGGGCAAGTTATATTCATGTACACCCCCAGAGGTTGAAGTACATGTACTGTCCGTTGGCTAGCATTGGAGAGCTTCACCCTCCCACCCTCCATGACCATTCTTAAACCTGGATCCTTGCTAGGTACGGACACAGGTTACCCAGTGTGTGGTCAGTACTCCTAACCAATGGTTGGGAACAGTCATGGGACACTCCTGACCTTGTCCCCTGTTGTGCATTCAGTTAAACAAAGTATTAGACAAAAAAAAGTTGCATACTGTATACATGTAAGTTACAGGATCACAGTAGAAACATGTTCAGTGATACTTACCAGCTGTAGTGTTAAACACATTGTTTATAGCACACATAATGGAATAGAAAGAATATATAAATTACTGTGCTCGCAAATGCTAAATAAAATGTTAAAACAAAACGTCGCATACACATTTGCACAAATCCAATAACAGACAATAACACACACACACACACACACACACACACACACATACACGCACACACACATGCACACACACGCAAATTATAGCAATGTTTAAACAACTCAACAGAGTTCCAGCATCAGGGCAAGTTATATACATGTACACATGGTGCACTTCCCCAGAGGTTGAAGTATGGCTAGCATTGGAGAGCTTCACCCTCTCCACCCTCCATGGCTATGCTTAAACCAGGGTCCTAGCTAGGTCACCCAGTGTGTGGCCAGTTAATTCCTAACCACAGGTTGGTAACAGTCATGGGACACTCCTGGCCTTGTCCCCTGTTGCGCATTCAGTTTAACAAAATATTCGACCATTGTTTAGAAGCCACACACATAATATATGGTGCAGGATCCACAGTGGAAACATGTTCAGTGATACTTACCTCCTGTAGTGTTGTACACATTGTTCATAGCACACATAATGGAAAAGATGGAAGATAAATATCAGTGTGCTCGTAGATGCTAAGATAACAAAGTTTAAAATCAAGATGTCGCATACACATTTGCACAAACTCAACTAACACACACACACACACACACACACACATACACACACAACACACACATACACACACACCAAACATTTTAGTAATGTTTAAAACACCCAACAGTGTTCCAGCGTCAAGGCAAGTTAAATAGATGTACACATGGTGCACATCCCAGAGGTTGAAGTACACCCAGTGTGTGGTCAGTTAATTCCTACCCACTGGTTGGGAACAGTCATGGGATACTCCTGGTCTTGTCCCCTGTTGCGCATTCAGTTTAACAAAATATTCGACCATTGTTTAGAAGCCACACAAACAGTTGCACACACTATAAGGTACATGTACAGGATCCACAGTGGAAACATGTTCAGTGATACTTACCTGCTGTAGTGTTGTACACATTGTTCATAGCACACATAATGGAAAAAATTAAGATATAAAAATGTGTGCTTGCAAATGCTTAGAAAACAAATTATAAAACATGACGTCACATACACATTTGCACAATCACACACACACACACACACACACACACAAACACACACATGCACACATAAATTATAGCAATGTTGAAAACACTCAACAGTGTTCCGACTTTTGAGCTTGTGATACATTTCCCCAGTGGTTGCCGCTGGCCAGATAGCATTGGAGAGCTTCACCCTCCTCACCCTCCACTCCATGTATATTTGCCTTTGCTGTACAGTGCATGGTTTGTTTCTTTCTCATTCACAGTATAGTTTGTGTCTAATGTTCCTCACCGAGGATTTGGAACACTACCACAGACTCGTGGGACACTCCTGACCATGCCCTGTCCAGCATAGCATTAGGTGTGCATTCAGCTTAAGGAACTATTAGTCTGATTGTTTAAAGTCTCAAAATAAATTGCTGCTCATAACATAAGGTACATGGGATCCACAATGAAAACATGTTCAATGATACTGTAGTTTTGTACATATTGTTCATAATGATGTAAACGATTGTGCTCGCAATTGTTAACAGAACAAGATTTATCAACATGACATCGCATACACATTTGATCAAACACATTAACACATACACACACACACACACACGTAGATTTGCACAAACATATTAACACACACACACCACACATATACACACAAACACACACAAAATGGGACTCAACAGTGTTCTGGATTCTGGGTGTGTTACATAGACATGGTACCAGTGGTTGAAGTTGGTTGGTTAGCATTGGAGGCTCCCCACTCTCCACACCTGTATTTTTGGCCTTGCTGTACAGTGCATTGTTTGTTTTCATATTATTATTCTTAACTTATGCATCACCAGATGTGGCCACACCCCTAAATAAACTGATGTGTGACTTATGTTCCATCACCAGTTAGGCAGATTAAAGCTAACCATTATTTGATACTAAATAACATATATGTACCTTAGCAACTGCATTCACGTCAACACCTCTGGATATCAGTTCTCCGACAGTCTCTACATCACCTCTAAAGCATGCTTGAAAAAGCTGTGGTGGATAAGAAAATGTTGAAAGTCACACTGATGCAATACATCAACTGTCAGTTGTTGAAGTTCTTCATTTAAAGAAACCATTGACTATATGGACACTACTAGTGCTATCTTAAGGCTAAAGACCTTCTTCCATGTCAGTGCTTCTTTTACTTGTAGTACATAGAATGCAAAATATGTTTTATGACACCATGAGATTATGATGGCTCATCAAGACACACGAAACCCAAAACAATTGGTAGAGTTGGTGTGCATCCTGAACGTAACTGTGTATCGTGTGTGTGCAGTGTGTGTGTGTGTGTGTGTGTGTGTATGTATGTGTGTGTGTGTGTGTGTGTGTGCGTGTGCGTGTGTGTGTGTACATACAGTGTACATATATTTCTTTACATTAGCTACGGGGTCATAGCTGAACCAGCTCCAGGTACTGGGATCCTGGTTACCGGTTAGCATGTGTTAGGGTCTATCCAACACATGTTGACTAGAGGGCTTGATTTGGGATCTTATAATCTCTAAGCAACCAAGGGTGCAGCAAACCAAACGGGCGGAATTAAAGAATGTAGTGAAATATTCACATTTGGATTCTCAGTGGCGGATCTACCATGGTTCATTCGTATGCCTGTGAACTTCTCCCACCCCGTCGCGCCTATCCCGTTCCATTAAATTGTACACCTATTTAATCGATGATGGCTCTCTAGTCTCAGACGGAAGGGGAAAGAAATATTCACATTTGGATTCTCAGTGGCCCATCATGGTTCACCCGTATGCTCTCCCACCCCGCCGCGCCCATCCCGCTCCATTGAATTGTACACCAGTTGTAGGTATTTAATCAACGATGGCTCCCCCGTACAATTTGTATTGATGCATTTGTTGATATGAAACATAATGCAAATTGAAATATCCTACAAAGCGACTGAGGCCATATGATGGACGGGGCCTCGTCAGTGAACCTCCCTATCTAGATCCACTACTGATTCTATAGTCGCATTTTCACTCCTGTGCCTGGAAACATCGGGAGCTTGTGGCAAAACCAATGGTTTTGGAAAAGTGAGTTTGTTTATCGACTTCGGCAAGTATATGAGAAAGCCATATCGCATACCACGTATTGTCTCACACCAGCATACGATAAAGTAATACTCTGATAATTATACATGCACACATGGATATGCCGTCATGTTGGCTTTAGCCTAGGGCCCGGCTCCATTAACCTTACTTACTTTAGTTTACTTTCTCTCTACTTACTTGAATCTTGTCACCCATTTTAATTGAGTCATGCGGTCGAATGTTAGTTTCCAAAGGGAAACGAATTTATGCCACACCCACTGGTAGGAACGATTCAATGGCGGCGAATGGCGTGTTTCCAGCAATTTAACACGTTCTTATTTCTTTGCCCGCTACCAACGCACTACTAAGTAAGGGACAGTTGAGATTGTTTGCCTACTGAGTAAAGAGGTTTAGCAGCTCCATCCAACCCGCAGCTGGCTCTCGAAGAAACAAAAACGTTGCTTTCAGCACAGCAACACTAAGTATCCATGCTTTCAGGTACATTACTTTCCCACCCAGTGCATGGGTGTGGCATGAATTTCAGAGGGCACCTATACTTTGATTCCGTACCATAGTCTCATCATATATGCTGTGTACGCAGGTACGTACGTTTCGAGGGCCACCTATGTTTTGACAGCCATATGGTTATTATAGGACACATAGCTTTCCAAGATCACATAGTTTTTGAAGATCACACGCTTTTCAAAGGACACATGTTTGCAGAACTTTTAGACATGATTCCCATGCTCTTTACTTTCAAATGCCTCCTTGGGGTCGTTTGTTAATTTCATCAAAGTAACTAGCAGTGTTGTACTCGCATGAGGATTAAAGGTTAGTTGCAGAAAAATTAAATTATTTGCTAGAGGACCAGTCAAAGTAAAGGTTTCTAACAAGCATGCTTGGTGATTTTAATCTGCTTGATCTTTTAACTCTTTGAACGCCAAGTGCATATATACATGCATTGTCACACAACCATAGAATTGTCTGTGTGATGCATGTCAGCGTTGTGTTATTACAAAGAATCGCTTTGAATACCATGTACATACATGTAATTCAGTGACATGCATGTAAACCAGCCATGTAGATGCTGAAGTCAAACCCAGGAGGGGCACTGGGGTGCGCGCACATCTTGTGTGTCCATCATTACCTTGCATATACGGTTGTAACAAACCATACTTATTATGATCTGGAAAAAGGCAGATGGAGATGGAGTGAACTGGGACTTGAAACATGATGTTCTACACTAATGTGGGACACACATTCCTGTTCTAGGAGTAAATAGCATCAGTGAAGTCATCTGAACAATGTGCTCTTCAGAAGCACTACAGTTGTAAAGTAACCAAACATGTCATGTACTTATAAGGTCATAAGTGCAGCAAGTATTTGCATGCATACATGGTTGCGATCTACACATTTCTTACTTACACTGCATGTCATGTAGAATTCATAAGGGTTGTGTGTATATGCATGCATGCATGAATATATGAACTAGCACGGCGTCCAAAGAGTTAATAAACAGTAAAAACACACAATGACATCTGCATTTACATTCTCTGTTGTGTGGAACAGTACTATTCTAAATTGGGCAAGTTGAAGTAAATGCAGCATGACCTATCATCACACTGCCGGAGACATGCAGGCTGCACTCAGCTCTCCTTTGAGGACTTCTATGTGGGCTTTGCTGCTGGCCAGCCGCTCATTCAACATTGCTATGCATGATAGAGCACACTGCTGGGCTTCCACAAACACTTTCAACGTAAGCTTAACGTTATGAAACAAATAAAGCACAATAATAACCAATGCATTGACCATCAGCATACCTCGCATCGATCCCAGGGTCGGTCGACCAACTCTTTCTTCAAAACTCTCAATGGCCTGGGCGATCTAGGAAAAAATATTGACCATAAATGGCACTTGAAAATGAAGTTCACACATTAGTTTGCCTGCTTTCCAAAGTCATGTGCAGAGTCATCCATCACTTCACTCAACTTTTGTCTGGACTGGAAGGAAGAGTTTTGGCTTGCGTGCCTCACAGACACACAACTCCATGCCTTCAAGTCATGCCTGTCTAAAATTGACTTATCAAGTTTTTGTAAATTGTATTATTTCTAGCAGGGAATATATAAGTGCCATTATTTACCTCAGTGTACTTTTTTGTACCTGTAAATCAATCAATCAATCAATCAATCAATCAATCAATCAATCCATACCTTCAAAAATGCTTCTTCTGCACTCACCATAATTTGATACGCTAGCTCTTTCTCACTGGCAGAGGGATAGTGTGGATGTGACCACACATCACCATCAGCACTAACACTATTACCTTGTAAGCTTTTGCACAGTCTCCATCATCTCCTCTAGCTGCCTCACCTCACCTGTCTCTCATTCTCACAGCTATGCAGCTATACCTCAAGAAGCTTGACCTGGTGGTCCCGGTGCTTCAAAGCCATCCTCAGGTCATTCAGGTCCTTTGCAGCCTCAGTAAGGGCCAGTTCCCTGTTCTTCGCAGTTCTATTGAGATAATCACACCTGCAAGTGTGTACATGTGTGTGTGTGCGTGTGTGTACGTGCATGTGTGTGTGTGTGTGAGTGTGTGTGTGTGTGTGTGTGTGTACTGTATGTGTACTGTGTGTGTGTGAATGCAGTTTTATTCCTGCATCACTGCCATGACCACAAGCGCTGGGTTGTCAAGGTGATGCAATCTGGATGTTTGGTTGTTGTCATGGTGAGACACCCCTGACACAGGCAGTGAGGTATAGAGCAGTGACTGAAGCTCTCCTAGTGATTTGCACACCTCTGTCAGCACACCCTCACTCTGCAGCCACTGGGAGATGGTCTAACTCATGGCCCTGGGTGCCCAGCTTCACATTACCACTGAGGGGCTCCCTAATATGCACAGCTACACTCCATCTGTAGTCCCATCTCCTGGCACGACACACGTGACACGATTCTCTCTACCCGCCAACACCACAATGGCTACCTTCCTGAACTTCAGCAGGACATGACAGTGGCACATCTCACGTGGCCCCAAGTCTCAGGGTTATCTTTGCCCAGACTACATTTTGCTAGTACTGAGGTTCGGAGGTGGATGGCTCTGTCTCTGTCTAGGCTGGGGAGGAGGCAACCCAATAGCAGAGTGACTGCGGCTAGTAGGCAGGAGTGTCTTGATGCACAGCTCCTGTGCACCGCCTAGGACTGTTCCAAACACGGCAGCAATGACTGATTGTCACTTAAAAGCTCGTGAACATGTTGTAGTGCATCACAGGTTGTGAGTTATTGCCTCTAGGAACGTTCCAGGTAAACAAAAGAGTGCAAAAGTATGGTTTATAATGTACCTCCATCTTTTTGGTGAGGTCGCTGAGAGCTTGTGCATACTCTGAGCTGACTAACTGAAACCTTTGCTTCCAGGTGACCTCCTGGTCTTCCAGTTGCCTCAGGAGCTAATGGCATGGCAGAATGAGACCATGCAACTCTGTGTTTTACTAAGCAAAGCACACCAACACACATGGCCTCTAGGTCTTTGTGTGCTAACCGGGTTGCAAGCACTGTCATCTTCTCCTTCTCCAGGGATGTCCTCACTTGAGCCAACTACATGACATCAATAACATATGTCCACACAATTTGATAAACTATATATGAAGTTGTGAAGGCAATGTGACACGATACAGATGCAAGATTCATTTGTTATAACAATTCAATCTTGCACAAAATATTTATGTGTTGTGTGAACTAGGTCACTTATCAAGTCTTCCACAAGTAAATAACATGTGAAGCTGAATTAATAAAATTTACCTTTATTGAGAAATCCTTGTAGATTGAAGGTTGGGTAGTATGTATGCATGTCTGTAGCCTTCTTACGCATCATACACACATAAACGCTCGTACATACATATACACACACACAGACACCCATGCACACACACATGTACACACACATGTACACACACATGTACACACACACACTCACACACACAGACACACACACACATGTACACACACACTCACATACACAGCTATATGGAATGTAATACATAGTACTAATTTAGATTTGGAGCAAATGTCTTTAACTGTCAAGAAATATAAATGTGGAATACTACAGTTAGGTCTGAAGTAGTGCAAGTCTATGTAAGTCACATTTTCGACTCATGGAACCAAAACTTTCAATGATAACCTTGGGGGGAGGGGGTGGGGGTTGCACTAAATCTATACATTCTAACATACTTTCCGAGGATTTGAAGCATTAGCACATTTGGTTAGTACATGTAAGTACTATTCAAATTACTGTATGAATGAAGCAATTATTCTTGAATATCTATCAAGAATGAATAGCTGAATAATCAGGGGGGAAGTATCTAGTATCCTTTTAAAATGCCGAGTACGTACGCTCAAAAGAATTTCAGAAGCTGCAAAAATGTAAGTTTCACAAACTTTGGTGACCGTTCATATCTCCATATGAATTTTATCAGATATCATATTACTGTACAACTTGAATTAATGACAACAATTGTGTAACTGGACTTCTCTGTAAATCAACTTACTGTGCAGTATATAGGAATTACGAAAAATGATAAATTTCCCGTTGCCTTTTATAATGTGACCCAGAACAAAGTTTATGTGTGTATGGAAGTCAGAGTATGACATCGTGTTTGTCTGTGAAGGGACCACACCTACCTCCTCTCTACTTGTCTTCAGCTCCTTCCCCACACTCCTGGCCATGCTGAGGACATCAGAGATCAGTCCGCTCCATTGGTGCTCCTCTTGGTCCTTGCTGAGGTGCAGAGAGAAGGCAACAGCAGGGTGTGTGGTCTTAGCTCCCTGTAGCACCCCGTGTAGTGTATCAAGGAACTTGAATGCGGCCTGGGGGGGAGGACATGTACTATGGATCAATAAGGCCTCAATCAACCACTGAACACAAAGAGAACTACACTACAGGGATATAGGAGACATGTTCCTCCTCCTCCATACTGTGCTGTAGTACCACTACAGGGACATGTGGGAATCTCTCGTCCTCGAGAAGAAGCTTCAGGCCATGCGCGGGTACAGTGTACATTGGCTTCCATCTGCTCCGCGCGCAGGGTAGCCCCAGCACTGGTTGGCTGCACTCCAGGCACAAGAAGGCATGCCTGCGCCCTTCGGTTCTGGCAACTAATGGCGCCCACGCGCTGGCACAGGGTGAGCTTCATGATGGGCCCTGTGCTTGTCCTTGATGTAGATGATGTAAAGGTACCAACATGTCCCCACCTGCCCCTCTGGATATGATCAGCAAACCAGCGAACAGTACCAGGTGGTCCAAAGGGCCTGGGGACTCGAGAGAGCCAAGAATCATGAATTACTCACCACACAGGTTAGATCCCACCTCTTACGACCCCTTACCCACCCCAACCCCAATCCATCCCTCACCCCACCTTCATCCCTCCATCTCTCATCCCCACCCTACCCCTCACCTCTTTCACTCCCTCTCATTGCTGCATATCTTCCTGCAGTACGATTACATCTTCAGGTGGGAGGGGCTACCATATCTCACTGTACACATAAGTAATATGTACCATATGCCTAGTATGTATATTGTGCCATACCACACCTACACCATACCCACACCACACCCACACAATACCACATATGTGCATCCATAGGAGCAGCAAATGGCTTCACATTTTCATGACTACAAGGAATTGCAGAGGTCAGCGGCAAAGGTGACTCTGACCATTGAGCAGCAAAGATGGGCCAGAATGGGGTTTTTTTGTTTTCAAGTAGTTCACACATGCGAGTGGGCCTGTCTTTGGCACATCACCATGTTCATCTTCCGCTTCTCTGCTCCATTTGCATGCTATACAGGGAGTACCAGTCTGGGGATGTGTCAGGGGAGAGTGGTGAGGGGATGGCCCCTGGGGAGCTCACCCCTCAGCTGTAGCACCAGCAGTACCTCGGGGAGAGAAGACCTGAGCTACCCACCTTCCCAGAAATTCTCTGGGACGCCACCTGTACCAGGTATGTTGGTTTTTTTAATTTTATTATCGTTATGTGCTATGTGCATTTCTTTTTGAGCATGTGTAATTAAAGTATTGTGTTTGTGTTGCATGGTTATATTGTTGTCGTGTGTGTTTCTTCCATTGTTTCAGCGTCTATAACTCCTGACGACTTGAGTGATTTCACTGCTCTGTACAGGGAACACTGCAAGGTAATGTCTTGTACACAGGTGTCTATTGCACAAAGAAGTGCCATCTGGGTGCTTGGTATTTTACAGGCAATTTTGGATGTGGTGCAGAACCTCCAATTTCAAATGGTTGAGAACCTGTGGCTTAATTTCTGAAGTGACACTGCTCGCTCTCTGTGAGCACTACTGTGTTGTGTGTGATTGTGGGATGCCATTCCATTTGTGCTGGATCAAAGTTGTATGCCTGTCTTAGAAGTGTGCATTCTCTCATTCTGTACACAGCAGCACTTGAGCAAACAAGCATGTAGATAATTATTCTGAACTAGTGTGTGGGTGCATGGGTTTGTATACATCTTTATATGCACTTGTGTGTATTGTGTTATACATACATATTGCAGCATGTCTACAGTGCTAATATGATAGTTTCTCTCTTACCGATAATGAAGTATCAAGGAGTTGAAGATGAAACGGGCAGAACTTGCTGAAGGAAATGCTGATCTCGCTTACGAGTTGTCAGCCGGTTCTTGACTACCTAAGTGCCTGTGACCATATACTATACCAATGCATTGTGGACTTTCTCATCACCGATGTTCTGAGTCCCATTCCCATGACACTGACTCAGGCCATTCGCAGCTTTGCAAAGAACCTGGAGGGTTGGCTGACCAGCAGTATCCATGGCTGCCCTACCGAGGCCATCAAATCAAGAGTCAGGGTCTTTGGTAATGTTGTTAGCATTGGGATTTGTTGTTAGCATTGGGATTTGGACACAAAGGGCACTCTGGTTAGGTGAGCTGTGTGCTTGGTTAATGGAAGACTTCTGTGGTCACATTCTTTGATAGGTTGTGAGTTTTATGAGCCACATCCAAATAGGTTATGTGTATGACCACTTTAATTTAATCATTCTTGAATGTGTAGAACCCACAGCGTGAAGTGATTATCAGAACTTCACTGCATCAACTCTCTCAATCATGCGCATACACCAAATTTATATGCAGCTAATAGTTCAATAACTAGTCAATCATTTGATACAGGTTATGCCACTACACTACTCCCTCTCTTCCAAGAGTGGTCCTCCACTCTAGTTCTCATTCGAAGATTTCAGGAGTATCCAAAGTGTCTGGCAGTACCACGGGGTCTCCATAACGTACAGGAGGCCTGCTTATCCTGTTAGAGCGCCTCAGTGCTGGGGCACCTTCCACTGCTGGTGGAGGAACTCTGGGTACAACTGCTGGTTGCTCAATCTTGGGTACTGGATGTTCCAATTGGTGCTGCCTCGGTACCTCCAATATGGTGGCTTGACGATCTGTGTCAGCAGGTGGCACACTGTGAACAATTACATCATAGTACTCATCCTCTTCCTCTGCAGTGCTGTGCGAAGGTGCAGGCTTGTACCACTTTACGCCTTCGGGGATTAGTACAGTCCACAATCCTGTAGATGGAAGGTCCGAGGACCTTAACCACTTTGAAAGGCCCCTGCCAAGGTCTGTGCAGCTTCTTTGAAAAACCCCTGCGGACTGCTGGATTGTGTAGAAAAACAAGATCATTAATACAGTATGGGTCCCCTCTGACGTCAGCATCGTACGACTCCTTCTGATGTCCTTGCTGCACCGCCATGTGCTGATTGACTCGTTTATAAGCCAACTGCAATCGATTCTTGAGCACATCAGCATACTGAATGGGGTCCTCAGCTGTGGCTGGAATAGAGAACAATACATCTTCAGGTAAGCGGGCATCACGACCATACATAAGTTCAAAGGGTGTGACCCCAGTTGTAACATGGCGACTGGTGCGATATGCAAACAACAAGGTAGGGAGGAGGAGGTCCCAATCACGCTCATCATCCTTTACAGCCATACTTAACATGTCTAACAAAGTTCTATTGAACCTTTCGACTAGTCCATCACTTTGGGGATGAGTTGGCCGTGTCTTCTTGACACCCAACAGCTGGCATACTTCTTTCAGGACCTTGGCTTCAAAGTTTCTCCCTTGGTCTGTGTGCAGGGAATCTGGAACCCCAAATCTACACACAAATTCATTTACAAACACTTTGGCAATGGTTAGTGCCTCAGTATCTTTCAATGGAAATGCCTCCTTCCATTTGGTGAAGTACTCCCCAACCACCAAGATATACTTGTTACCTCTGAGGGTTTCTGGGAGCGGGCCAAGGATGTCCATAGCAACCCTCTGCATGGGTCGCAGTGTTTGACTGATTTCCATTGGAGCTCTAGCCTTGTGAGATGGAGATTTCCTGGAGAGACAAACATTACAATTCCTGCACCATTGTTCTATCTCTTTCCTCTGACCCGGCCAATAAAAACGGGCACGAACTTTTTCTAACGTTTTCCTCTCCCCCATATGTCCCCCTACCAACGTATTGTGGAGGCCTTCCAATACCCCATTCACCAATTTTGCAGGCAAGACCAGTTGAAGGTGTCTACCAGTACCACCCCCTGGTATGTCCTCCCAACAACGATACAACATCCCATGCTGCAAGGTCAGATACCGCCTTTGCACCCACAGGGATGCAAGCCTCCATGAAGCATCCTCGGGGCATCCTGTAGGAGTGGCATCAGTTTCCAGCCAGTAGACCATCTGGTGTATGTCAGGATCAGCACTCTGAAAAGACTTTATCTCCTCTTCCGTCCATGTTGGCAGCATCAGGTGTGACACTGCATCACAACTGTTAGCTTCTTCCCTCTCCTCTTCCTTTTTCTCCAATCCACACTGCACGCACCTGCCACGGGACAACGCATCAGCATTAGTGTGCTGCTTACCTACGCGGTGTATAACGGTGTAATCATATTCAGATAACACCTCCAACCAGCGAGCCACCTGACCCTCCGGCTCCTTAAAATTATGTAACCATTGTAAACAGTGATGATCTGTGCGTAAGGTAAACTTTCTTCCGTAGAGGTATGGCCGGAAATGACGAGCAGCCCACACCAGAGCCAACATTTCCCGCCTCGTAGCACAATACTTCTTTTCAGTTCGGCTCAAAGCCCTGCTAGCATATGCCACCACTCTTTCAACCCCATCAACATTCTGGGCGAGTACTGCACCCAAGCCATCCCCGCTGGCATCTGTATCTAGCACAAAGGGTAAACTGAAATCAGGTAAGGTGAGTATTGGGGAGGATACAAGGCGCTTCTTCAGATCAAAGAAAGCATCATTGCATTCCTTTGACCACACCCACTCTCTCCCTTTCTCTGTCAAAGCATGCAAAGGGCTTGCTATATGAGCAAAGTCTTTCACAAAACGTCTGTAGTACGAAGCGAGTCCAAGAAAACTTTGGAGCTCTTTCGAAGTTCTCGGTACTGGCCAGTTGGAAACACACGCAACTTTCTGCGGGTCAGTCCGTATGCCCTCCGCAGATATGACATGGCCAAGGTACTGCACACTGGTTTGCAACAAATGGCACTTCTTAGGCCGGATCTTCAACCCCGCAATCTTCAGACGTTCCAGGACCTCTTTCAACTGCTTGACATGTGTTTCGACTGACCTGCTAAAAATAATAATGTCGTCAAGATACACTAGGCACGTCATCCAGTGAAGGCCAGCCAGTACTCGCTCCATCAGCCGCTGAAAGGTGGCGGGCGCGTTACACAAGCCAAAAGGCATGACACGAAACTGGAATAGTCCAAATGGAGTTACAAATGCTGTCTTCTCTCTATCCCTACTATCAACTTCTACTTGCCAGTAGCCGCTAGCTAAATCTAGTGTTGAAAAGTATTGGGCACCCCCTAAAGCATCAAGTGTATCATCTATCCTAGGAAGTGGCTGGGCATCCTTACGTGTACAGTCATTAAGACGACGAAAATCAACGCAAAATCTAGTTGTGCCATCTTTTTTCTTTGCTAAAACAATGGGCGATGCCCATGGCCCACAACTAGGCTCAATGATACCTTGGGAAAGCATGTCATCAAGTAACCCACGTACTTCCTGTTGCTGATGAAAGGGTAGCCTCCTCGCCTGCTGGCGGACTGGTTGTGTATCCCCTGTGTTGATTTGATGAGATGTCAATCGGGTACGACCCAGGTCACTGTCATCCAAAGCAATGACATCTTGGAACTGCCAGAGCAAGTCAGCCACTTTCTCTCGAACATCAGGAGCCAGACTGTCTGTCATCTGCTGTATGGAGTGCTGCACAGACCAAGTGGATTGCTTACAGACAGGGTATTGTACTGATGCACAATCAGCAGGATCCTGAATAGGTTTTAACATACCCATTATCTCATCCTTGTACACTGTAACGGGTGCAAAGCCGGGGTTAAGAACCTGGACCATTGTGTGTGTAGCAGCAGCATCAATGATGGAGTGAGCCACCATAAACCGCCACACTGGTTCCACCAGGAGAGCACTGGAGTTGCTCGTGCAACGACCTGCATTTTGTGACACCTTCGCAGGAAGGCACATTTGACAATATGGAGGGACATTTAGGGTTTCAGATGAAGTCACAAAACAAACTGGGGAGCATTGTGTACTGCGTTCAGGGCCTGACACAAATTGCACTAGGCCTTCCTGTGTCAGCAAAACGTGCTGTTGAAGGTCAACAATACAACCCCGCTTTATCAAAAAATCCGCCCCAAGAAGGCATTCCTGGTTTAAATTCCTTGCTACCAGAACTAGATGCTGCTGTGACAATGCTCCAACTTTTATGCTCATTGTGCACTGCCCACTAATGTCCAATTTCTCCCCATTTGCTGCCACGACTGAATTGGCAGGCACCTCCAATTTAAGCGAGTTTCCAAATTTAACATCCCTTACAACATCCTCTCTCACTAACGTCACGGCAGAACCCGTGTCTACCAGCATTCTAGTGACGCGACCCTCTATACTACCTTCTACCATTAACGTGGAACTTACGGCTGAAATCTGCCAGGGACCCTTCTTACGCCCACTCCGTTTGTGAGGGCAGTTGCGCCGAATATGACCTTGCTCCCTGCAGTTCCAACATGTAATTGCTGCAGACCCTTGCTGTCTGGAAAAGGCAGAAGATTGTGGTGGCTGGTCTGCAACGGTAGGTTTCTCCTTGCCAGACAGCCGTCCATTCAGCTCTTGTATTTGTTTTCTAAGGTCCTGAACAATTCTCTCGGAATCCTGAGCCTGTTTCCTTAGCTGTTGGACCGACATTGTTGCAATTCCGTTTTCGGCTGCCGCATCCTCGATACTGCTGGACGCAAACGACGACGAGCCATGCCCGCGCTCACTGCTAAGTCTCTTCTGCGCAGCTTCCACCGACTCCTGTTGAATTGCCAACTTTAGCGCTTCATCCAGTGTTTCTGGCATTTCTTTCATGAGTCTCAGCTGCACAGTGGAAGAGCGCAAACCTTGCACAAACTGGTCCCTTACCAATTGTAGCCGTTGGTCGTTTGACCATCCAGGGTATGCTTTGTCTGCCAACACACGCAGTTCTCCAACGTACGTCACCAAGTTCTCGTCTGCCTTCTGACCGCGTCTTTGGAACTTCGCCTGCCACTCCAGATGGTTTCCCTCCGGCGCGTATTGAGCGCGAAGACACCTCGTCACAGCCGCATAGTCACCGGAGTCGACCAGTCCCTGCTGCGCGATACAACCCTGAAGGGTCCATCGTCAAGCAACGGAAGTAGTTCGCTTGTCCATTGGCTCTCGTCGACTTTTACTTTGCGAACATACATTTCGAAGCGCTTTAACCACAGAATGAGGTCTGTGCCTCCTGTAAAACGGGAAGGGGGCCGTAAGCTCATTCTCACCGTTTGTATTTGTGAAATTAGCTCGCTGCTATCGGCCGAGTGTCCCATATCCATGGGCTCCACCATCCCACTTCTGACACCAATGTAGAACCCACAGCGTGAAGTGATTATCAGAACTTCACTGCATCAACTCTCTCAATCATGCGCATACACCAAATTTATATGCAGCTAATAGTTCAATAACTAGTCAATCATTTGATACAGGTTATGCCACTACAAATGTAAAAAGCAGATGTGTGTTGGCCTCATCAGTGCACATCACTGTAAATATTCTGATTGTAGTGTGCAGTTTGTGTTATTGCATCAAATTAATCTTTCTCTCGTAGGTTTCCATGGTCGTAGCATTTTCAAGACCCTTCGTTGCTACATGTCTCTGAACCATCTGGCCCAGGCAGCAAGGGCTGTGCTACAGAACCCTTCACAGATCAGCCAGATGCTGGCCGATCTGAACAGGGTGGACTTTGCTAATGTTCAGGTTTGTGCAATGTCATCTTCGTCTTCTACTGCAGCCTTTCTAATTACTTTTTTGTATGCAGGAGCAGGCATCATGGGTGTGTGAGTGTGATGAGTCGTTGGTGTAAAAATTGGAGCACAATTTCAAGACTCCATTGCAACAGCAGAAGTCATTGAAACAGTGGGCCCATTGGCTAGAGGAGGGGTGGACATTTTTCTTTAGCCATTTATTGTGGGCCAAATTTTTCCAAAGCAGCCATGCAGTTCCTTTTGAAGTGGTCCTTCTATAGGTAAGAATGCAATGCTGCCTGTCTCTGACTAGAAGTTATCTCTATTCTTTTCATACATATTATAACAGTTCCAGTAATTCGAGACATGACTCTTCGTAGTGCTGCAAACTTTGGTTCCTTCCACCTAATACGGCTGTTGTATGATGAGTACATGTTTTTTCTAATTGAGCACAAGGTGGCCGATGCTATGGGGAAGACCACCATTGACATTATGACAGAGGTATGGACTGGAGACCATGCATGCCACAATGTCACAACCCATTTTTAGTCCATGCAGCATTCAAGGGCCATATTAAGAGCTGACTCATTTGATAATGGTCAGGTAGGCAAGTCTGATGGAGTCGTTGTGTGATGCGCCTTGACATGTTCTCTATTGCAGAAGACATTTTACCAACTGCCAAGAGGCCTCGACTTTGCGTTGGAAGAGACAGTCATTAAGAGGACTCAAGTGGCCATAACGCGTCATATTCGGCCTGCATATGCAGAGAGAGACAAACACTTCAACCCTTTTGTGCATATATCCCATCTACATAGTAGTGTTCTTCTAAGTAAGCAGGTAATGTTGTCATGCCCTATCTGTACGGTTTCAAGATTATTGTATTTACTTGTACACATGCAGCATGTGTGGGAAGGATATGTGTAGCTTGTACGTTGCTCAACGAGAGACGACCAATCAATGTCTGCTATTTTTCTTAAGATTGTACGCTGCACATCACCACAACCCAGATGATTACTCTAATATCTATGCTCACAAGCATCATGAATGAAGAATTTGGCACCTTGAAAATATGCTGATAGTATCATCATGGGGAGATAGTTGGATGGATTGTGAAGATGTGAGAACGATTCATTAATTATCTCTCTGACATGTGCCTACAAATTGAACTTCCTACGGTACTTCGATTATATTACTGTATTGCATTCATTGAAACGGTGGAAATTGAATTAAACACAAAGAAAGAAAGAAACACAATGAACAAGCAGAGTCTAATCTGCAGCTGTACAGCAGTCATTGAACCCACTGATTGATGTATCATTAGATGTATCATTTAACCAGATATTAGATTTTGACCAGCCTCTTCAACCAAGAAATGGTCAAACATTCAAGCCCATAATACTGTAACCTTGGTCATATTTCTTAAACTGGAGGGCAACCAAATAAATCCCCCTGGACAATTACTGGGTATTATGAATTATTCAATAGTTGATTTCTTTGTTTATCATCTGCATCTATAATTCTTTTGGCTCAAGCTGTTTGCTCTTCCCAAATACCTCCTCAGTTCCATCTGCTAAACGTCGTGCTAGGCATAACAAACCTACATCAATTGACCCACTCTGCAATATGTGGTGTAAAGGGTAACACGGACTACTTAGGGACTTGGCCAAAAGGCGAGCAGCTGCTACTGATACTCACCATGCTGGTCCTTGTAAGACTAAGTCAGATCATCTGGTGGATCATACTATTTCATTTGCCCAGGATGGTATGCTACAGCTAGTCACATTTTAGTATCAGCTTGTTTGGCTCTCAAAATAATGTTTCAACATAGCAGATGTTCCAGGCAAAACATCCAAAGGCCCAGATTCTATAGTCGCATTTTCACTCCTGTGCCTGGAAAAGTAAGTTTTCCAAAACCATTGGCCCAGATCACATGCAATAAACTGGATTGTAGTATGAAGATCTACTTCCTCGCAGGCACATGATAGCACTGCGCAGTATGGCAAAAGACAGACGACATCTCAGCCAGCCCATAATGAGGGAATATGCCTTGTCTTGTTTGTCAGAAAGTAGGTCGGCTAACCGTTTGTAAAAAGTGGTCCCCATTGCACCCGAGGTGGAAAAAACAAGGGGTGTGAAGACGCCATGTTCAACATCACGAATGCGTTGCCCGTATTCCCTTTTCTTGGCTTGCTCATGGGTACAAAAGAGAGTAGAAAGAGGTTTGGAAACGTAGCTAGATGTATTAGGGTGAAAATCCTTACATCAAAATATGCATCTTGGCCTATTGACCAAAATCCTCTTGCTCTAATGTCTGCCCTGGCCTCGGCATCTGTGTTGGCTGTACGGTAAGAAAACGTTTCTCCATTGAGAGGTTGTAATGTTGGCTCTGTTGCAACATTATGACAAACTTCCGTCAGCAATGAGGCAGTAAAATCTCTGATGTCATTGTGCCTAACAGTTAGGTAACCACCAAGATGGCAAGTCATGACATGGTCAACAGAGAACTGTTTTCCACAACTGCAATGTTGAGGGACATTGGGAAGGGACCAGTCGTATCTCAAGCACAAAGCATCACGAAACTCTCCTTTGTTTAGATGGAAGCCATGATCTGCAATGGGAAGGGCAGATAACCAAGCGGACAAACCTTTTTCACAAGCCTGATCAAAGCAGCGTTGCAGTGATGGAGGTAATAGCTTGTATATGCCTTCTGCTTTTTGTTGAAGTGACTTATGATTTTCTGAACTGATATCCCTCTTCAGGGATTGAAGTAAGTTGTAGTCTAGCTGAATCTCGGTGGTTTCCGTTGACACGATCATGGAAGTAAGGGGAGCAGTAAGTTTTACTGATGCAAGGAAGGCAGGAGCGGACGTTTCGGTGGGATTGGCTATGCCCAGTCCCCCCAAGTCGGACTGGTAGGGCAAGATAGCTACGTTCCAGACTGGAGCATGAAGGGCGGCCTGTTAAGGCTGGTAAAAGATATTCGTGAATTGCGTGCTCCAAAGGGACTAATAGGTTTTGTATGTCCGACATTGTCCTTGAGACGAAAGTCCACTGACTGGAGAGACCATGGGTGAATGCACTGTACGCTGAATGCGGGTGCGTGGCAGCAATACATGCCAGACTCTTAACTTCCTCAACCATTATATATATAATTATGTTCAACAGCATGCTTGATTTGAGACTAACCAGGCAGTCTTGTTTAGTCTCTTATGTTAGACATGGCAGCCTTTGCAGGATGACCATTTCGATCGGTTGTACGTTAGTCACATTAAAAAACGCACAGTATTGGAGTGAGCCAGATAAGAGTGTATTGGATCACTGATAGGGGGTAGAAACAGCGCAGGCAACATAAAAATTAATGCACCTCCACTACGAAATTTATGCAAATAAGTGTCACGATTTTTAATGTCTGACGTCTAGGTAGTGACAACATGGAAGGTGTGCACAGAAACAAAGATTATTTGTCAATGATGATCTCTTTACCAATGATGCTTCGAATAACGCTAATATCTGGCAACTTCGGGAGAAGGTGGTGGAGTTGGAAGCAAGTCTAGCAGATAAGAAGTGAGTCGGTACACGTTACCGTAAATGATTACATCATCGATGAATAATAAATGTTTCGTACGCACAGATATCTGACCTGCTAAGTCAAACTCCAGTCGCAGTTAGAACATAGCGAGGCCCTACGACTGAACGCAGAATACCAGTTGGCTGTGAGTCAGCAGGAAATCACGAGACTATAGGAAACTGGAAGAGAAAAGCAGTGAGCTCCAGTCACATAAGTCACATCTGTAAATTGTGCGTGTATGTATGTTTGTGACTAGTGGTATTACGTTTAATGAGAACAGGAGTGAGGTTGCCAAATTACAGTGGAGGTTCACACCGAGACGTTGGATGCGATACCATCGGTGCATCCGTTCGTTCTTTTCGGGTTCTTTCGTCGTATATAGTCTCCTAAGCGTGGTATTTTGGGATTGTGATGGAAAACGAAATGGCAGAGGACCAGGCGGCGGTGCCACGTGGTAGCACAATCCTTTCGTTGAATTCCAGACGATTGACGACAGCACACATTCGTCAATTGGCGGTTGCATTAGAAATACCAACGAGGGCGTCAGCAGCGGACATACTGCGTATGATCGAAGGAAAGATAACGGAAGACGGACGTGATCCTTTCAATGTTCAAGTAGTAGTCAAAGAAGGTGAGGATGGTGGAATACTACTCCAGTTGCAGGACGCAGAGGGAGTGTTTCTAGAAGCGGATCCACCAATGGAAGAGGAAGAAACAGAGGATGCTCCACAGCAAGAGGCAGCGGAACAGCGTGAGAACACAGAACAAGAAGAGGATGAAGAATCGTTAAAAGCGAAACTGGACGAAGTCGTCAAGGAGTGGAAAGAAGCATTGAAAACGTGTAAGGAGCGTTTGAATGCCGTGTGGAAAGCCAATTGCGCACAGTTACGTGAGTTTGAAGAAGCCCTGAAGCACGCAGAGGATGAAGCAAGGACTCTTCAAAAGGGAGCTAGGGAGAAACAGCAAGAGGCACGCAGCACATCTCCGTCAGGATCAGATGTATCAGAAGCATCCACATCAAAATCTACGGGGAAGCGAGTGGGTAAAGCTCCACCCATTGATTCCTTTAGTGGGGATTGTTACGAAGTGCAATTAGATGATTGGCTACCCTCACTTGAGAGAGCAGCAGAATGGAATAGGTGGTCACTAGAGGAAAAGCTGATGCAACTTGCTGGCCATCTACGGGGAAAAGCACTGCAAGAGTGGACACTAATCAGCGAAACAGAGAGAACGACCTATGTACAGGCAGTAGCAGCACTAAGAACACGTCTTGACACGGGAAGCACAACTTTGGCGGCTCAAGATTTCCGTCATTTGTGTCAAGATGAGAAAGAATCAGTGTCGGAGTACATTAGGAAGCTGGAGCGTACTTTTCGCGTTGCTTATGGTCGTGATAACATGTCACAGGAGACAAGAGACACTCTACTTCTTGGTCAGATGCAGGAGGGTCTCAAGCACGAAGTCATGAAAGCACCAGCTGTTTCTGGAGCTACAAGTTATAAAGAACTGTGTGTAGCTGCTAAGAACGAGGAAAGAAGGCTAAAAGAGCTACAGAAGAGAGAGCACTATGGCAAGATAGGTCACCCAACCCCTCGTGAGCCTACAAGGAGTAATGTTGTGAAACCTGCCGAAAAGACCAACAGCACCAGGCGCTGTTTCAAGTGTCACAAGGATGGGCATATTGCTCGGGATTGCCCAGGCCCAGAACCTGAGAGTAGGTCCTCCGGGAGATCGCTACATGGAGTAAGGATAATCAAGGTAACAGATAGTGGAAGCAAGACACACTGCGTACGGCTTGAAGTGCAGAAAGTCCCAGTATATGGTATAATTGACAGTGGTTCAGACATTACGATCATCGGGAGTAGTCTGTTCAAGAGAGTAGCAGCAGTAGCTCGACTGAAGAAAGGAAGCCTGATGACAGCTGACAAGACACCACGAACATACGACCAGAAGACATTTTCATTAGACGGTAGAATTGACCTGGAGTTATCTTTTGAAGGCAAGAGCATGAAGACACCAGTCTATTTGAAGAATGACGCACATGATCAGCTCTTGTTGTCTGAAGGAGTCTGTAGGCAGCTTGGGATAATCACTTACCACCACCTAGCTGAACCTTGGAGAGGATCAAAGAAGGCTGACACCCGTAAGTCAAAAAATCATGCAGTTACTGATGCCAAAGTACCTCGAGTAGTGGTGAATCTGGTGCGTCATTGCACTTACCGTCGTACAAGAGTGTTGTGGTACCAGTCCAAGTCTCTGAGTGCACATCGTTAGGAGCTGTACTCTTTGAAGAAAACAGCAGTATTCGAGAGTTATGTGGGGTTATCATTGTGGATTCACTAATTCGACCAGATGGCAAAGGCATAGCGCATGTAGTCGCTGAGAATCGTACAGGATACACAGCATGTCTGGAACGAGGTGCAGAGATTGGGACAGCTTTTCCAGCCACTGTTGTGAAGCAGACGCCAAGTCACACAGGTGGAAGAGGTTCAGTAGCAGTAAACACCCTGAAGTCAGTTACCGACTCGACACAAAGGAAGGCAAGATTGAAGGATATGCTGGATATAGAGAGATCGGACATCATGCCCGCTCAGAAAGCAGAACTAGTGGATATGCTGCTAGGCTTTCACAATGCTTTCAGTCTGTCAGAAGAAGAGCGAGGAGAGACAGACTTGATACAGATGACTATTGACACTGGTACAACCCAACCAAGAAAGTCACCGCTGAGACAGATGCCACTTGCAGTGAGAGCAGAGGTAGCTCGTCAAGTTGAAAAGATGCAGGAGATGGGAGTGGTCACACCCTCTAGTAGCCCATGGTCTAGTCCAGTTGTTCTAGTAAGAAAGAGAAGGACGGAGCGCACAGATTTTGTGTTGACTACAGAGGCCTAAATGAAGTGACCAAAGCAGATGGATTCCCTCTCCCAAGAGTTGATGACTTGCTGGATCAGTTAGGCCATAGCAGATATTTCTCTACCCTTGATTTAGCAGCTGGCTTCTGGCAGATCAGAATGCATCCAGACTCAAAGGAGAAGACAGCATTCGCAACACCTCAAGGCCTCTTTGAATTTCAAGTCATGCCTTTTGGTTTGATGAACTCCCCAGCAGTCTTCCAGCGTCTTATGCAGCAAGTCCTTGCAGGATTGAACCCAGCGGAAGGTCCTGAATTTGTTTCTGTTTACATAGATGACATTCTGATTTTCTCTGCAAACTTGGAGGATCATATTGGTCATCTCAAGCTAGTACTGGAACGAATAACGCAGGCAAACCTCAATTTGAAACCTTCAAAATGTCAATTCATACGCAAGGAGGTGGAGTATCTTGGACATGTCATCACCCCGGAGGGATTGCGAACTAACCAGAAGTTAGTGCAAGCAGTACAGGAGTTCCCTACACCTAAGGATCTTAGCAGAGTTCGTCAGTACCTTGGGATGTGCTCCTATTACAGAAGGTTCATACCACATTTTGCAACCATTGCAAAGCCGTTACATATCCTGACTTGGAAAGGAGCAGAGTTTGAGTGGACTGCCCAATGTGAAGACGCATTCCAGACTCTCAAGACAAAGTTACTATGTGCTCCTGTGTTGGCTTACCCGGATATGACCAAGCCATTTGTCTTGGAGACTGACGCTTCAGGTAGCGGTGTTGGCGCAGTGCTATCACAGTCACAAGATGATGGAACATTCCATCCCGTGGCATATGCTAGTCGAAGTCTCACTAGACCAGAGAGTAACTATGGAGTTACGGAGCTGGAGACACTAGCAGTAGTATGGGCACTTACCCATTTTCGTGGCTACCTGTATGGCAATAGTGTCACAGTTTATACTGACCATGCAGCAGTGAAGGCTGTGTTAGAGACACCCAACCCCTCAGGAAAACACGCACGCTGGTGGAGTAAGGTCTATGAGAGCGGAGTCAAAAGCATTAGCATCATGTACAAGTCAGGGAAAAGCAACACGAATGCCGATGCCCTGTCTCGTAATCCTGTTGGACCAGCCACTCAGCAAGTAGAAGAAGTGCAAGTAGCGGCCATCCAGACCGACGGCACAGTAGCCGAGCTTCTAGCAGCAGAGCCGCAGCAAGTTCAACAAGTGGATTTTAGAGAGGAGCAGAAGAAGGACCCTCATGTGATGCAGACCATCAGGTTCTTGGAAGAAGGTGAACTACCCCAGGAAGAGAAGCAGGCGAGAAAATTGGCTCTTCAAGCCCCGATGTTTGCAGTTACAGATGGAATTCTGTACTATGTGGAAACCAAGGGAGGTGTGAGAAGAGTAGTTCTGCCTAAACACTTGCAACGACAGCTAGTGGAAGAGAGCCATGGTGGCAGATATGCAGGACATTTCTGTGGTCCTAAAGTGTACAGTATGTTGGCCAAGCACTGGTGGTGGGAAGGGATGTACACGGATGTTTTGCAGTTTTGCAGGTCTTGTCCGGAATGTGCTATTGCCACTGGGGGAGGTCGCCCAGTTAAGCTACTGCTGTCGCCAATCCCAGTCCAAAGACCTTTTCAGATATTTGGTGTTGATCTGATGGAGTTGCCAGCCACCTCACAAGGCAACAAATATGTTGTGGTGTTCCAGGATTTCTTCTCAAAGTGGCCATTAGTGTTCCCAGTACCCGATCAAAAGTCAGAGCGCATCGTGAAGTTGCTAGCGGATGAGATTATACCCTTCTGTGGAGTACCCGAAGCACTTCTATCTGATCGTGGAACAAACTTGCTGTCTCACCTGATGCTCGATGTGTGTCGTGCCTTGGGTATCCAGAAGCTGAACACTACCGCTTACCACCCTCAATGTGACGGCATGGTAGAAAGGTTTAACCGTACCCTGAAAACAGCACTTAGGAAACACGCAGCTAAGTTTGGGAACCAGTGGGATCGCTACCTTTCAGGAGTTCTGTGGGCGTATCGCAATACACCGCATGATTCTACTGGAGAGAAACCTTCATATCTACTGTTCGGGATTGACTGCAGAGCCCCATTGGAGTCATCACTACTTCCTGTAGAGAACCTGACGCCCAGCAGTGTTAGTGACTACCGAGAGGAGTTACTATTGTCATTGTCCTCAGCAAGGAAGCTAGCCTGTGATGCCATCCAAAAAGCACAGTGTAGGTACAAGAAGGGTTACGACAAGCATGCCAGGCCCACAACGCACAAGATTGGTGATTGGATTCTTATCAAGTTTCCTCATGAAGAGAGTGGGAAGAATCGCAAGCTTTCACATCCCTGGCATGGGCCTTATAGACTGTTAACTGCACTGACACAGATGTGGGGCAGCAAAAGTCTATTTTCCTGATGAAGGGCACATTCAAGTTCACCAGAACCGCACCACTATTTGCCCAAGGGACTTCCCCAATGGTTATTACTGGTACGGGAAGAGTCAGTCCAGTAACAAGCCATGTCCTCAATGGCTAGATGCAGTGTTGGGAAGTGTCGGGAGACCAGATGAAGGGACTACTGATAGTCAGCAGGCAAACAAAGAGCTTCAAGACCAAGCTAGCACTGAGGCAGCAGCACCCAGCCCTACGACAGAGGATACCTCTACAGATGTATCTGTAGAAAACAGACCTCCGAGGGAACGCACTGGACGCTACAGCCTTCGAGAAAAGATCCGTCCCCCACGTCGATATTTGAACTAAAGGCAAAAAGCTCGGGTCAAGCTTTATTTTGAACGGACGTAATGTAAATTGTGCGTGTATGTATGTTTGTGACTAGTGGTATTACGTTTAATGAGAACAGGAGTGAGGTTGCCAAATTACACATCACAGGGTAAGGAGATACATGGACTTCCAGTAGTGCAAGTGATGCAGGACACTTATGTGATGTACACAAATAATAATTCCACCTCAAAAGAATTGTATCAAAAATAAATTAAGATGCTTTTGTCATATACGTCTGTACTAACAGGTCTGTGCCACTTGCCCCAGTCAAATATTATTTACTTCACAACTGTTTGTATATGACAAACACACACACATACACACACACACACATGCACACACACAAACACACACACACACAAACACACACACATATGCACAACACACACAGCCTCACTGGTTAATGATTTGTGTGCTATGGTTGTTATTCATGGTTAAATATGTAGAATCATATCAAATGGATGGCGGGGTGTCTCACCAAATGGCTCCAGTCCTTGCTGTAGATGATGTAATGGGGCCAACATGTCCCCACCGGTCCCTCCAGATATGATTAGCAAACTCAGCGAGCAGTACCAGGAATGGCAGCACACTTATGGAAGGTGGTCCAAAAGGCCTGGGGACTCGAGAGAGCTAAGAATCATGAACTACTCACCACAAAGGTTAGATCCCACCTCTTACAACCCCCTTACCCACCCAACCCCACTCCATCCTCAACCCCACCTTCACCCCTCCATCCCTCAACCCTCAACCCACTTTCACCCCACCCTCACCTCTTACCCCACCCCTCACTTCCTACCCGGCCACCCCTCACCTCTTATACCCCACCCCTCACCTCTTACCCCACCCCTGCACCTCTTACCCCCCCCCTCTACCCCCGCACCCTTACCACACCCTCACCACCCCACCCGCACCTCTACCCCACCCCACCGCGTACCCACCCACCCAACACACCTCTTACCCACCCTCACCTCTTACTCCACCCCTCACCGCTTACCCCACCCTCACCTCTTACCCCACCCCTCACCACTTACCTCCACGCCTCACTCTTACCCCACCCTCACCTCTTACTCCACCCCTCACCTCTTACCCCACCCTCACCCGTACCCATCCCGTCACCTCTTACCCCACCCTCACCTCTTACTCCACCCCTCACTCTTACCCCACCCTCACCCTTACCCCATCCCTCACCTCTACCCCATCCCTCACCTCTTACCCCATCCCCTCACCTCTTATCTCATCCCTCACCTACTACCTCACCTCCTACCCCATCCTCACCTCTTACCCACCTCCTACCCCATCCCCACCTATTACCTCACCTCTTACCCCGCACCTTCACCTCATATCAAACCCTCCACTTCGGTATTCCAACCCTCACTTCTGCATGATTAATCTTCCTGTAGGAAGATTACATCTTTAGGCGGGAGGGGCTACCATATCCCACTGTACACGTGAGCACTATGTATACCATATGCCTAGTATGTATATTATACCATGCCACACCCACACCACACCAACACTATACCACACCACACCCACACCATACCACATAAATACATTCATAGGAGCAGCAAATGGCTTCACATTTTCATGACTATGAGGAATTACAGAGGTAAGATGACCTCTGACCTCATAGAGCAGCAAAGGTGGTGTTTTTTTTCTCAAGTAGTTGAAATTTTATTTTTAAACATTGAATGCTTCCTTTGCAGACTAGTTGCAGAAAAAGAAACCACAATAATTAAGCTTGAAGGCAAGTCTGTTTAGACATGTGTCATTGTATATGATTGTTTATCATGCCTGTTTTCATCTATTGGGCTCAGATGAGATGAAGAAGCTTAAACAGGCCATAGCCTCAAGTTCCCTTGAGATGAAGACTGCTGCTGTAAAAGAGGCATCACTGCAGGAAAATCTTAATGTACTGTGACATGTAAACACATGTATACACATGCACAAAGCACACACATGCACACAACTGCACACATATGTACACAAGTGCACACACATAAGTACATGCACATACACGCATAACTGTCAATGTACCTATATTGTGAACTTCTATAGAACACTTTGCAAAGACTGAGGTCGCTGGAGGAGCAGCTGCTGATAGAGAGAGCTCTGAGCCTAGACCACAAGTCCTCAAATGAAGCATTGCAGGTAATGTATTGGTGATGCAGTGAGTGTGTATGTGGACATGTGTGGTAGTGGTGTATGTATGTGTATGAATATGTATGTGAATGTCTGCATATGTGTGCATATCTGTGTAGGTGTGTATATCTCTGTATGAGCATGGATAGGTGTGTGCAAGGTGTGTTTGCATCTGCTCCCCTGTGAGGGGAGTTTCTTCACTTGTACATACAAACCAGTGCCAGTTCAAAGAGGCTCAGGGAAGCGATCTTAGATTGGAGAGCTTGGCAATACAGCATGCTGAGGAGGCATTGAGACAATCAAAAGGCAGAACATGGCAAGACCAATCCTTCCATTATCTCACTGTCTCTCCTGACTGCCTCATGCCCTCTTATGTATTCACTCTCACACACACATACACTCACACACATACACCAAGTGACCTTGAGCAGTGGTTGGACACACAGACAAACAAGCTGCAGATCACAGTTCATGAACTTCAAAGGTGATGTTTTAAGGCGACCATACACTACACACTGTCTAGGCAATATGCAAATCCAACATTTTGGTCAAAGAAGTAGGTGGACTCTCAAATCACCCATACATGGTGATACGACACCGTCCTCTCCATGTCCTCTGTACCCACACCAGGAGCGCCTCCATCAGCTGACACGTGACCTCTCCAGTAGCAGGAGTGAGCTGACCAAATCCACCTCTCAGGTGTGCGAGCAGAGGACCAGCTTGGAAAGGATGTAGGTGACCTTGGACAGGAGAGGGAGTATGCTCACCAAGATCAGAGAGGAGGTTAGCTTATTGCTAGTCAGGCCACACTGATGATTGACCTTCCCCACCTGGCCCCTCCCTCTCCTGTCATCTAGCATGCTGCACTTAAAAAGCAAGATGGCTGCCGTCAGCAGGTACTCTCAAGCCAAGGAGGTGGTAGGTACTGGGATCCTACATATTTTAAGAAGTATTTTTGGGCAGCACAGTATGGAGGAGGAGGAGCATGTGTCCCCTATGTCCATGTAGTGGTACTACAGCACAGTATGGAGGAGGAGGAGCATGTGTCCCCTATGTCCATGTAGTGGTACTACAGCACAATATGGAGGATGAGGAGCATGTGTCCCCTATGCAGTGATTTGGATAACGTCCGGTCATCGGACAATATCCGACCAATTTAGACAATTGACGGGTAGAATTGCGCATGCGCGGACAAGATGTCTGAGAAACGAGCGCGAGTAGCAGACGAAGCGGTTAGTGCGGTTGATGATAATAGCCCATGTAAAAAGCGTGGTCTTACTATACAAACTGTAAAAAAGTGGGTGAAGGACAATGAAAAAGAGCTGACCACGACATTGTGGCTTACCTATGATGCCTTGATCATGACCACGTGTCTGCTTTGAAGTGCAAAGTGTGCATACAGTTTGAAGACCAGCTAACTAGCACCAGAAACTTCAACCCCACGTTCATTAGTGGGTCAACAAACTTCCGTGTACTCATTAAATTACATGTCTGGTCAAAATCTATAAATGTCTGATCAAAATTGTCATGTGTTGACTTTATGTCTGGTCAAAAGCCAAACCTTATCCAAATCACTGCCTATGTCCATGTAGTGGTACTACAGCACAGTATGGAGGAGGAGGAGCATGTGTCCCCTATGTCCATGTAGTGGTACTACAGCACAGTATGGAGGATGAGGAGCATGTGTCCCCTATGTCCCTGTAGTGGTACTACAACACAGTATGGAGGATGAGGAGCATGTGTCCCCTATGTCCCTGTAGTGGTACTACAGCACAGTATAGAGGAGGAGGAGCATGTGTCCCCTATGTCCATGTAGTGGTACTACAGCACGGTATGGAGGAGGAGGAGCATGTGTCCCCTATGTCCATGTAGTGGTACTACAGCACAGTATGGAGGAGGAGGAGCATGTGTCTCCTATGTCCCTGTAGTGGTACTACAGCACAGTATGGAGGAGGAGGAGCATGTGTCCCCTATGTCCCTGTAGTGGTACTACAACACAGTATGGAGGATGAGGAGCATGTGTCCCCTATGTCCCTGTAGTGGTACTACAACACAGTATGGAGGATGAGGAGCATGTGTCCCCTATGTCCCTGTAGTGGTACTACAACACAGTATGGAGGATGAGGAGCATGTGTCCCCTATGTCCCTGTAGTGGTACTACAACACAGTATGGAGGACGAGGAGCATGTGTCCCCTATGTCCATGTAGTGGTACTACAGCACAGTATGGAGGAGGAGGAGCATGTGTCCCCTATGTCCATGTAGTGGTACTACAGCACAGTATGGAGGATGAGGAGCATGTGTCCCCTATGTCCCTGTAGTGGTACTACAACACAGTATGGAGGTAGTTATCATCCCTTGTGACCCATCGGGCACCACGGGACCCGAGAAGCTGGTGGCTAGGAGAGGGTGGGAGGGACAGAAGAGTGATGTATGCAACTAGTTCATTGAATTTGGCGGGCACAAGCTGGGGTGTCCCGTGGTGAGAGCTGGGAACCAGTTGACGTCACACAAGCCTCAAATAAGAGCAGGTAAGTCTTTGTAGTGAGTAGCTGTTTTCGTGATACGGAGATAGTAAGGAAGATGTCTGTATGTGTGTGTGTGTATGTGTGTGTGTGTATGTGTGTGTGTGTGTGTTTGGGCATGACTCGATATCTCCTCTCTTATTGTATCCAGTCACAGGCTGTGTTGACTTGGAACACAAGCGAAATGTTTTATTCTCCAAAGGCCACACCATTTCCCTCCATGGCTTTGGCTTTGACACGCTGTGCTCATCCAGCATCCAGCCTCCTCCCTCTCCTCCTCCCCCTACACCACCCACCACCACACCCTCACAACAGCTGCAGCGACCCCTTGCTGATACAGTAGTGCTGTGCATGGTGCATGTTAGGTTATCCTACCGTATCATGGTGGGCAATCGTGAGTGTAGAGATCCAGTGGTTGTTTCTGAGTACCAGATAAACTGTACGTTGTAGAGAGGGACATGACAGGGTTTGGCTGTCTCCATTGTTGAAGCAGGAGATGGTTGTAGATTAGTGGCAGTTATGGAGGATGCGTTGTCCTTCAAAGAAGCCATTGACTTTGGGGCAAAGTTTGTGGAGCTTGGGGTCCCACAGGTCTCCTCAGACCCAAAATGAGCTCATTGAAGTAATGGGGAAACACATTGTGCTTCTCAACATTGTGGATGAACTGAAGGCAGCAAGGTGGTACACCATTCTTGCTGATGAAGGGACATCCCACAGCATTGAGCATCTCACCATCTGTGCCCGGTTCGTTGATCAGAACAGTGACATTCGGGAAGAGTTCTTGGCCTTCATCGGTTTAGACAGAATCACTGGTGCAGAGATTGCTGATGCCATCATCACGTTCCTTCAGGACAATGATGTTCCTGTTGCAAACATGTGGGGACAAGGCTACGATAGTGCCAGAATCATGTCCTGTGATCGTGTCAGAGAGAAAGCACAGATCCAACAATCTGCTCCTCGTGCCACTTACGTCCATTGTAGTGAACACTGTTTGAACATTGTCATCAGCAAGTCTTGCACCCTACCAGACATCCGCAATGTGATGGATCGGCTTGAATACTGCTGTCAGTTCTTCTTGAACAGTCCAAAACGAAGTGGAATCTTGGAGCTGATTGTCACTGAGAATGTTCCAGATTCACCCGGGAGGAAGCGTCTTTTAGATCTCTGCAGAACCCGCTGGACTGAAGGCCACAGTGCCTATCAGCATTTCTACCAAACATACTCCTTCATTGTCCAAGCCCTTGAGCTCATTGGATATCGCCGTCATCTGGACAAGTATGGAGACAAGTATGCTGACTGGGACACTGTAAACCGCATAGAGGACCAACAGATATTGGCTTGATATTATGGATGCCCACAAGTTGATTGCAGAGGTCACTGCAACATATGAAGGTGAGAGGAAGAATGTGGACATCAGTTTCAAGTACATCTACCAGCAAAGTGTCCGAATTGCTGAAAGTGTCAGCACTACTGACTCCAGAAATGCCCTGAGTCGCAGGTCGTCAACAGCACTGCAGCAATGTTGACGACCTGTGACTCGGGGCATTTCTGGAGTCCTTCCATCATTTTCAGTGGAGGACTATTTCAAGAAGTCTGTGGCCATCTCTCTCCTCGACCACATCATTACATCAATGAAAGATCGCTTCTCTGCAGCAGCAATTGTGGCATTATCCCTGCTGGGAGTTATACAATCTGTGTGCGGTTCAAGAGAAGTTAATATATGGAAAGAGCCATTGAAAAGTACAAGGTAAAAGGATGACTTGCCCAGCTATGAGCTAACCTCGACCGGGCTGAGGAGGTCCGGTATTCTGGGATATGGAACTTCGGCCGAGTACTCCAGCTGCAGCCATCAAGGACTGTGACAGTGATCTGTACCCCAATGTCAGAGTCCTTCTGCAAATTGCCTGCACACTGCCTGTGACGTCTTGTGATTGTGAGCGGAGTGCTAGTGCACTTGGAAGCCTGCACAATTATATGAGAGCCACGATGGGAAAGAGCCGTCTTTCCAGCCTTGCTCTCCTCCATATCCATTATGCCATGGACGTGGACTTAGATGAAGTCATCACACGCTATGCCCATTTGCACCCAAGGAAGCTTAAAATTGACTCCCTCATCCGTCCTTGAATTCAATTTCAACACTCTGTGTGTGTATAATTATTTTGTGCACATGTATAAAGTAGTATTTCGTGCCATTCAGTATGACTCAGCATTGGATCAGAAGCATTGTGTTTATGGGGCCGGGGGTATGATACGAAGAGCGATTTACTCGTTGGTCCCCAGTCCATATATTGATCATTGTGCCGTTCAATAACCATGCATGCGAGTATAGAACTTAAGGAGAAATACATAGGCGGTCATCTTGCTTTTGTTTTTCAAAACACGTGTATAATTTACGATAAATCGGACTGATTGTATTTTTATAAGATTATACCATGAACCATTCGTAAACTAAAATCAAGACAAAAATTTAATTTCTACCACGCATAATTTATTCATAAACGAAGTAGTCATTACGTAATCTTGAATTATACATGTGAGTAGTCTCGTACCCAGACCCAGATTACGCGGGTGGATTACATCACCGCTACGTGGACCATTTTCACGTAGCGGTGATGTATTCCACCCGCAGCTGTTGGGAACTGGGTCTGGGTAAGAGACTAGATGTGGAGCGCATCAATTAGGCACAATGATGCATGCAGGGATCGAACTACGTATGCCCTTCATGCTTTCATCTTCTGAGACGCAGGTGTTATGGTGAGTATACTATGTGAATTTAGTAGCGTACTTCATTCATTGGAGTATCGTAGAGTGTATTTTGACCTTGTTACACTGTATGTGTTTCAAGATTGTGAAAAACCTTGTAGATCTTGATACATCACCTTTCTTTCGTATCAATTTGTCACCATACAGTACAAGAGGGAACTCAATCAAACTTAGTCCTTTGTCATCACCTCACCATAATTTTCGCTCAAACTTTTTCTCAATCAGAGTTATACACATTTGGAATTCATTACCAGACTCTGTGGTTACAGCATCCTCCGAAAAATATTTAGGTCTAAACTCAGCAACGTAGACTTTTCTCCATCAGTTTTGTAAGTGTTACCCATTTTAGGACCGGCAGTATATTCATTTATGCCATTACTTGCCATTGTGTGGACATGCATAAATGGGACAGTTTCCGCTATGTTTTATAGCATTATAACTATAAAAATGCTCTGCGCGTGAATCGTCGTAGCCCGTAGAGAGATGGTGTGGCATCATGTGGTGAAAATAGGAAGTCGACAGCATTAACCGTTCGGACGCTACGACGATTCACGCGCAGAGCATTTTTATAGTTATAATGAATAATAAAACATACTAGGACAAAACTGTCCCAAATCATTATTATTATTATTAACTCATTACAATAATAACAAAAGAGAATACAAGAATGCATGAATACATATACCTTAAAACTACTAAACTATACATATTACATACAGGAGTAAACAATGTATATCAGGCTACATTGTTATTCTTATGACTAATACACTATATGGGACAGTTCCGCGAAAATTGCCCCACGGTTAAAATGTTATCAAAATGCATCGCGTTTGAATCGCTATAACTTCCCAACGGATAACGCTATCGACTTTCTATTTTCAACACTTCGTACTACACCATTTCACTATGAAGTGTTGAAATTAGGAAGTCGATAGCGTTATCCGTTGGGAAGTTATAGCGATTCAAACGCGATGCATTTTTATAACATTTTAACCGTGGGGCAATTTTCGCGGAAACTGTCCCATATACATATGGGTCAGTTTCCGAGAAAATGAAAAGTGGCTATACATATAAAAAGTTATAAAAATGCTTCACGTTTGAATCGCTAAAACTCCATAACAGTTTAAGGAATCAACTTCTTATTTCGAACACTTCGTGCCACACCACTTCTCTCTACGAAAATATATTTTGGGTCTTACCCTTGCTCCTTGCCGACGTTACAAGGCACAGTACCCCGAGGGGTTCAAATTCCAGGTAGCTCCCTGCAGGAATGTCCAAATCACTTCAAAATTGATATGCACGTAAAGGAGTCCTGTCACTATTGATTTCTGCAGATCGTTGATTTTTACGACTTCCGTTATGGAGATACAGCAATATATAATGCAAAGTAAGTCCACGTTTCCCGCTCGAATGGCGCCTTTCTCAGTCCTTGAACCGCTTCCATTCTCCCGAGTGGGACTGAGAAAGGCGCGATTCGAGCGGGAAACGTGGACTTTACTTTGCATTGCTGTATCTCCATAACGGATAAGGTCAAATGGGAAAAAACCTTCCTGGCTTCAAAACCCCAGTTCCCATAGCTCTCCACAGCAAGAGGGATGCATTTCCACCCAGGGTATCACACTTGGGGTCATTCTCCTGGTGCTTCCTCGGCTCTGCCGTAGTGCATCAAAGACGGCAGAGCTTCCACCTATCCAATTGTTCACTAGGGCATCCGCAGGACGAGACCTAGAAAGGTCAGGGGTAAGTGCACTACCTGCCTCGATCCTCACTCCAAGGTTTGCCTTGTGGCAAATATCTACAAAGACATCTCGCAGCTGCATGGTTGTGTCGGAGAACCACATCACCACCTCGTCTGCATGACAGTGCATGATGCCCCAAGGGGTCCAAAGCTATTTCGGGACATAGCAGACAGCAGGAGGCTGTTGTTGTTTCTAAACCCTGCCACCATGAAATAGCTGTGCGGAATTCTCTAGGGTCAAAATGCAGGCCAGGCTCACCCGAAGGAAGGACTGAAACCCATGAAGTGGCCAAGGAAGCAGAGGCAGAGAGCAGGCGAGCTTTGTTTGCTGGAGAAGCTGAGTCGTACAAACTACTGTGAGTCAAGCTATCCAGCTTATGGAGAGAGATCTCTGCGAGGGAGGAGACTCAATGGCAGACTCTGGAGAGATGGCATCTGAGGTAGAGACTAAGCTATTGAAGGTATTAACCGCATGAATAAGATGATGGTTATCTGCAGTGGCAAAGCCAGATGAACAAAAGGATGCAATGAAGGCAGCACTTGAGTGGTGAGAGAGTGAGCGAAGGCCGAAACCTCCAAACCTTAGGCTCAGTTGGGATTGGCACCAGGCGGCCTCAGTGAGATCTAAAGATAAGCACTTGGAGAAGCAACTCCTTAAATCCAAGTCAAGTATCTTCAGAGAATCAGCAGCCACGCTAGGGGGGGGTTGATCTGGCTAAATGCACCATCTTACAAAAACCACTGCAAAGCCGTAACAAATTAAAGGCCACCTGTGGGTCAATAACTGAAACATCTTCCAACATAGATAGCAACTTTGTCAATTCAGCACGCTTCGCGGCAAAGAACCCAGTGCAGAAAAGATAGTCCCCAATAGGAGTACCAAGAATGTCTAGGTGTGGTACATGTGAAGCTTTCATAACAGGAGGGAACATGGAAATATCGCTGCGGCTAAATAGTTGACATTTGGATAAATTGATGAAAATACCCAGTGGTGGACCAAGATCTTCAATAATGGAGAGCGCCCGCAGAACAGCTTGTCTGGGGCCAGCCAGCACCCCATCATCCAAGTACCATGCCTGAAGGATGAGATGAAGGCAGTCATCATCTGCATCGATGGTGTCAATGACCTTGTGCAGAACCAAAGCGAAAAACAAAGGGCCTAATGGATCTCCCTGCTGCACACCTGCCTCAGAAGTGAGCTGTCCTAGGGGGTGCCACAAATAAGGGTGTGAACCATAACACCACTTTGCCCATGGAAGGAGTTCTGGGAAAAAGGTGGAGCATTATTATTATTACTTCATTGAATTTGGCGGACTAGGGTTTAACATTTAATAACGTTTATTATTATGTTAACCAGATCATCGAGGCAGGTGTATGTTACCATAAAACACTCTTTTGCCTACTTTTCTAGGTTCCTGAGTCACTTTTAGTGGTTGAGGTACTGAATGTCTCCATGATTACAATGATTGCATGACGTAATGGACGTTTTAACGGGCATGACTCCCGCATGAGTATCTCTGTTGCAATGCTTCCCTGAATCAGACTCACTCAGGTATGCTATATCTTTTATCAGTGCATGTAGTCCCAAATTGGTGCACTGAGGACCCTTCATACTGAACAGCTCACACTTAGCCATGTTCACATGGAGGCCCATTGCTGGACTCAACTCCTTAATTAACCAGATGCAAAGCACGTAGTTTAGCTGGGTGGGTGCCATCAAGGCAGTCAACACACTCCATCTACATACATGCAGGCAGGATATCATCTCCTGCATGGAGGACCAAGGAAAACAGCAGGGGATCCAGAGGGTAACCTTGCTGCACTCCAGAGCTAAGTAGGTATCATACTGAGTGGTGGGTCCCATGGCAACAAGACACTATATAGTTCCGGGTAGATATCACACACTCATAAGAGACTGCAGCTACTTGCCTGGAGATAATGCTGAAGGCATTCGTCATATCCAACTTAGGCAATACAAATTCACTGCAACACTAAGCATGAGCTACTTTCTCTGCACATGCACGACACACCCAGCTACGGAATTAGTAATACAATAACAATAGCTTACAATTTCATAATACACATGTACACTTAAATGTATATGTATTAATAGCTACACATACACACTGCACTTAAATGAAGCTGTCCATCACCTCACACAATTAAATGTCTTGACAATGTGCCAAGTATAGTCGGTGGTTTTGTTGTGAAAAACGATCCACGTGGTCTTCAGAAACAGCCTCGGGGCAATGTTCGTCTAGCATGGCCTAGTCCGATCCACCCTTTTCGTGGCCACTCCGGAGGTCAAATTCTCAGCCCCGTCGCCCGATAAAGGTCTTCCAATGAAAGCGCACCTGGCACGTCCGTCCGTATATCGGTTTCAACCAAAGATGACCATTACCATGAGGTGGCGAGCCTACACGTACGAATCATAACGAAAAGAGCTTCGAACTCAAGAAACGTACCGGGGGGAGGGGTGGTAAACAAAAAACAAAGAATGGAAGGAGGGGCTACACACGAGTCTGGGGACTAGAAAGTCCCCATCGGAGTGATGTAAGAGCCATTTTTAGTAACGCGATGATGCTGCCGCAATGCGCATGCGTAACAATCAATACACTGAATCGAAACTAAACATTATACAAAAAGAGATATTTGTGTATATTATAACTCTCTACTCATACAGGTACTTAAAATAAAATTTGTTGTCGTAAAGAACGTTAATAAATAGATTTAATAATTAGCTGTTTTTATGTTTTGATAAATCTTAGCTTACATATACTATTGTCACGGTGAAAGTAGTATTCAATTCCTAGCCAGAGTTATGGGTCGATGTCCGAAATTTCTGGCAATGATATGGAGATAGTGGGGAAGATGTCTGTATGGGTGTGTGTGTGTGTGTGTGTGTGTGTGTGTGTGTGTGTGTGTGTGTGTGTGTGTGTGTATCTGAATGTGTGTGTGTGTGTGTGTGTGTGTGTGTGTGTGTGTGTGTGTGTGTGTGTGTGTGTTTTGGCGTGACTCCATATCTCCTCTCTTATTGTATCCAGTCACAGGCTGTATATACTCGGAACCCAAGCGAAAAACATCGGAATGTTTGGCCACACCATTTCCCTCCATGGCTTTGGCTTTGACACGCTGTGCTCATCCAGCATCCAGCCTCCTCCTCACCCTACACCACCCACCACCACACCCTCACAACAGCTGCAGCGGCCCCTTGCTGATACAGTAGTGCTGTGCACGGGGCATTTTAGGTTGTCCTACCATATCATGGTGGGCAATCGTGAGAGTTTCTGAGTACCAGATAAACTGTACACTGGAGAGAGGGAGAGGACAGGATTTGGCTGTCTCCATTGTTGAAGCAGGAGTCGTAGATTAGTGGCAGTTATGGAAGATGTGTTGTTCTTCAAAGAAGCCATTGACTTCAGGGCATAGTTTGACAAGTTTGTGGAGCTTGGGGTAGGAGGCTCGAAGAAGAAGATCAATGAGCTGTACAGAAGAAGAGCCTTTGCTTCCAGAGGTTGGTTTTTGAAGTACTTATGGTGTGGAGGAAGCGCAGCCAACTTATCCATAATCTACTATCCATAGGTACATCCCCTGATACACTACGGCAGCTAAGGATTGGTCATGTTAAAGTGAGGTGGTGGATGGAGATGTGAGAAATGAGTGACAAAGCTTTCCTCCATCTTGAAAGTTGTCAGTGGTGCAGTGACTGAGGTCCAATGTTGCAGAACTTACTTCAAGGATACCCAGGGTGCCTGGCAACAGTATGGTGACCTCAGTGATAATTGAAATAGATGCCATCTGCAAACCAAGAGGTCTGGTGCATGCCACGTGTTGGCATTGTGTTGACTGTTCCCTCTACCTCCCTGCCCTCTCTGGCCTTATTCCATCTTCCCTCTCCCTCCCGTTTTACCCATCCTATCTCATTAGGTAAAACTGACCAATCAGCGGCAGGGGCTGCATATGATGCTCTAGTAAACCAGCTCCTTACCCTGATGGATGGGCTGAACAACCTTCTAGTGGTGGGTATGACCAACAGAAGAGAACTGATGGACAGTGCTCTCCTGAGACCTGGAAGGTAACCAGAGGAGGTAAAGGTCTTGGCTGATTGGCACTGGTTGGAGAGGGTGTGTGAAAAACAGATAACACAATGACATTTCCACATTCTTGACAACATGCAGCGTTGAAATAAAGGGCAAAATTGAATCAAGAGATATTGTTTCTCATGTGCAACTTGTCTTTATCTCATGATTTGAGGTCCAGATTGAGGTGGTCTGCCTGATGAAGAGGGAAGGCAGGAGATTTCTGAGATCCACACTGGATCCATGGCAGCCAGTGGCATGCTTGGACCCGATGTCAATGTGAGGGAGCTTCATTGGAGCAGAGATTGCAGGTGTGGTGCGTGCTGCTGCATCGTTTGCCCTGGAGAGATATGTGAGTCATCTCTGTGGACACTGATTTGAATGGGAGTGGCCAATCAAGAGCCCTTCATGCAGGAGTCGGGTAGAGGAGAGACTATCAGATTGGCAGCAAGAGACTTCCAGCGGGCCATCAAGGAAGTCCTTCCAACATATACACACACACTGAGGTGAGGAAAGCTACATGAACTACATGTTTTGATTTTGTTTTCTTTCTCATTGTCCTTTATGCTTTTGTGTGCCTCTGTAGTCTCAAATATTAGCTAACTATGTCCCTCAAGGATTTTTACCCTGCGGGGCTACACATGGTGGAGTGGTTGATGATGGTTTGAACCTGATCCATGCATTTCAGCACAGTACCACCCTCTGACTGCAAAGCATACTTCTCTATGGACCCAAAGGTCAGTGATAGGTGAAGTTGGAGATACATGCACGATAATGTCACATGAGTGTGTGAAGGTATCTTGTTTCTTTATTTGCAGGGAGTGGAAAGACATCTTACTTGGCTCTGCTTGGAAAGTTTTCCCATGTGAAGGTAAGCAATGTGTGTGTATGTCACCAGAGAGCCTTTTATTATCAAAGATTGTGACAGCATCATCACTTTTTGGGCATAATGATGTCTCCAAGGTAGATCATCTTCAGCAGGCATTCGAGGATGCCTCCAAGTAAGTGGATCTAATCCTACAGCCAACAGCCCTGAAGCGTAACCACTCCCTTTTCTCAAGGTCACCATCGGCTGTCATTATGCTTGATGACTTTCACTGACTGGTGGAGTGTATCCAGGTGGCATCCCAGATCACTATCTCCCATATCCTTATGCACACCATCACCATCCTCCTCATCAATCAAGTTTCTTTACAGATTGTACCTGGTAATCACTAAATTCTAAAGTAGTGCATTCCAGCTGTTGTACCCTCTGGTCAAAAAGGTGTCCTCAGCATTATAAAAAGGTGATTTGAAATACCTAGACTACCATTTTGATTAGAAGTTGCTATGCAGTTTCCTAACTTCCATTTGCAGGAATTTAAAGTCAGCTGGTTGATTAGAGGTGCATCTAATCACTGAGAAACTCACTAGACACCATACACATCATACTGCACTACGATGATTTTAAAAATTATACTACAAAACATGGTGCCGATTTTGCCAGTGTTAAATCTGGTAGGGCAATAGCACAACCATTCCATCCTGTTCCAGCAATACCAGTATACATGTCAACAAGTGAATGAAATTGTGTCATTTGTGGACTAGCACTGATTCTGAAAATATTTCATCTAACAAACGATATATGACACTACAAAAGTAACAGTGAGTACAAAAATAAAACTACACACTATGTAACTAAACATGTTAAACACTATGTAATTGCATAACATGGAACTACATACACGAGACACTGTACCTACACACTAGACAATACCTAACTACACTATGTGTTAAACCAATTTCAATGTGTATTAGTGCACAGGTTAAACAGAAGTACTAATCTCAGTTACGTTCAGCAAAACATATAACTACAAATCGTCATAACTACTTGAACTTGGTAGCTAGAGTTTCAGCCAAATCATTCTCCCCAATAGCTGGTCTTCTCAAAATGCCAATAATGTGAGTCCACGTGTATGTTGTTTTTGAGCCTTGTAACCTCCATTCATTGAACACCTGTTCAAATGATACTTGACATGACCGTGGCTTCTCAGCATTCTGACGTTGGATACCATCCAGTACACCAGGAGCTACGCCTAACTGCACCCCCACATCTCGCCACTTTGAAGGGATTACAGCACCAATTTCATTCATTAGGTCTTCTAGTTTTGGACCAATGAGATCTACAATACGAGAGCATAAAGTTAAATGCATGTACTGCAATGTGCATTTGAGATGTGTATTCATCATGTACACATGTACCTTGAACTTTTATGGCATACATGAAATATGCATTACAACTATTTGTACATTTAATGTACACAGCTTTAACAAGATACAAGAGCCAATCAAAGTAGTTCTACTCAAATAGAAATGTATAGTTCTATTTTAAACTATAGCATAACAACAACAATAAATCCAAATATATTCTGGAATTGATTTGCCATCCTTACCATTTTCAATTCCTATCAGTTTGGCGAGGCAAGCATCTGCATCTGCATTGGTCCATTCAGCTAGTACCACAGACTTCCCATTTAAATCACGAGCACCGCTCCTGTTGTTCAAAATTGCATCTTTCAATTCTGATATTTCTACACAAGATAGTGAGCTAGGCATTACACCCTTATTAAACAGGGTGCTGACTTGACGAGGGTCAATGACAAACTCCTTGACATCAACAGAAGGACAAAACTGATTGCAAATATTCTGAATGTCCTGAAGGACAGTTAACTCTTGACATTGTGGCCCAGGGAGGGATATAGCCATATATAGTGAACGAAACTGCTCCACAACATCCACAAGGATGGTCACCCCGTCCTTTCTATTCCAGCAGATGCCAGTACTCCAGACTATGCATGAACGATTATGGCTAGTAAGTTCTGGATTACACGCGATTTCTGTACCACCACATCCATTCATCAGAGTGAGCATTAAAACATGAAGAAAGCGATTATGGAAGAACTGGTGTTCCTCCTTGGTACGCATCAGCCAACCAAAGCTTCCTTTTGTATTGAAATAAGCAGGATCAAAACTATCAGGTTTGTCTACATTGATTAAAGATGGAAAAAAGAGAGAATAGCAACTACCATTATCACTACCTCTGGTCAAATCAAGCAAGACTTGAGAAGTGTCTACAATTTTGAGAGTGCTGTCAACTAAATGGCATAATTTGAGCTGAGATAAAAACTGAACAAGCATGTGAGTATCAAGATCTGGAAAGCATTCTGTAATACAAGGTATTGGGACTAGCCCAATATTGCTGGCCAGAGCACGGTACTCCCCAAAATCTTTGGGAGCAAACAACACACCTGCAACCTTCTCTAGCAACACACTCTTCTGCAACACTATCCAACTCTCATCAGGGCTATGCTTGTTAGAAATAAATAGAATAAGACCTTTATCAGACAAGATTTTAAGAAGTGGTATCATCTTGGAGGTTTCAGTGGGTAGAACATTGGTTTCATCTGCCTGAAGCTTAGACAGTAGCTGTGAGATGGTTATGACTTGCTCAGAAGGCCCCATCTGTTGTAAAAAGGCATACAGGATATGACAATCAGTAGAGATGACTGGACATTGCTGGACCACAGTATCATTTGATTCACTCAGCACAGCAATGAATTTTTCATATTGTCACTGAAACGACCTGTGGCATCCAAGGCTATGAACCCTCTGAAGTGCTGCTTCTTAAAAATGGCTTTTGCAAGATCCTCAATGGCTTTAGAGCGGCTAAGGAGACTTTCGTTATTCACTACGTCAGCATGTGTGCCCACCACTATCACCTCTGATGGATGTGGACATTCTGAGCACACACTAGATATCATTGTGGACCAATAGTAGAGTTGTTTACCGATTTCTTTTTGAGAAAGGCTAACATCTACCAGTGAAAGGAAAATGGCGGGACTGCTAAGTGAGATGGCCTCTATGCAGGCACAGTGACTTGTGTAGTACTCTGGCTGACCAGCCAGGTCATAGAGGACCATATTGCCCCGTGGACTCTGAATGTTGTATGGGATGATGCCTGCTGTCAGTGGTTTGGGTGGTCCAGCAGCTTTGTAAATATTCTGAAAAACATTATGATTTACTGGCATATGACATACACTCCCGGGAGAAAAAAACGGCGTTATCGCGCGTTATCGCGCTTGAAAAACGGCCATAACAACGCCAAATTACGCGGTCTTCAAAACGCTGTATCTTCTTGATTGTGCAATATAGTGGAGCTGCATTTTGCACATTTACAAAGCGGTCCTGTGTCTGTAGAAGTCCAAAGATGGTTTAGTTTGCGATGCATCGTTCGGAAGATATTCACAATCAACTTAGAGCAAGATTTCGCGGGCTTCAAGTACAAACCCCGCGAAATCAAGCCCTTTACTTGAATGTGAATATCTTCGGAACGATGCATCGCAAACTAAACCATCTTTGGACTTCTACAGACACAGGACCGCTTTGTAAATGTGCAAAATGCAGCTCCACTATATTGCACAATCAAGAAGATACAGCGTTTTGATAACCGCGTAATTTGGCGTTGTTATGGCCGTTTTTCAAGCGCGATAACGCGCGATAACGCCGTTTTTTTCTCCCGGGCTTACAGTCGACTATATAAGAACGAAACTTTAATCCTTCTGCATTAATGTGCGTACGTTGGCATCTGAAATGACAAATTTACACTACAATAGGTTATCAATCATTTAATTGTATTGTACTGCTTGTTACACTTCAATACCAAGTATGTATCAAAAGAAAGGCAAGTCATGCATTTGCACAGCACATGAAACAAATCTCAATATTCAAGGCTTTACCACTTTGTATAATCAGAATACCCTTTTCCTTTTTTTGTTACAAAATTGTTACTGTGCCTGCTCAACTCACCTTTACTCGATCCAATAGTGACCCAACTTCCTCATTGCAATTGCAAATACTCGATATTGCCTATTCAAGTGAAAGAATGATCTCATATCCTCACAACACTGGCAGGCATTTCTGACATTACTTAGAGACTTGGTGACATGTGCAAGACACATGTGATTCAATCACAAGGTTAGGCAAATCATTATCGTTGTGTATAAACACATTTGTGCAAAGAATCCCCATCTTTGGAAAAGAAATAGCAGTGTGTGACGGATGAAGCAAAAGACCTACAGTGTACTCTTGCCCAAAGTGCAAACGGATTAATCTCACTGTTTGAACTACATATTTGTGTGTGCTTGCTTATTGCTTTTCCCACACACTATGCTATTGTGACACTTCATTGCACTATTGATCACGGTGGCCCGGCAGGTTGTGCCCTGAGACACTTGCACCGCGCACTAATTGAAGTTTGCAAGGCGCACTTTTTGAGGTAGGCATCATGCACGGTGCAATAGTTGAGTTTTGCAAAGCACACTGCTATGGGAGGCAGGGGCGTACGCTGGGGGGGGGGGGGGGGGGGGGGGGGTTCGGACGAACCCCTTTTTCGTCCAGAGGCAAACCACGTCCATGGAGCCAGCTAGGACCATCCGGATAATTAGCCCCGTGCGCACGTGACACTTTAAGTCGGCTCTCCGTACGATGAAAAGACAAAGCTGCATAAGTCCTATTCTTTTCCAAAAGAGCGCCTGGTAAGTAACTACGTGCAGACATAGAGGGGGACGTAAAACATGGTTTCAAACGTGGGGAGAGCAAGGGGGTGATATTTTACGTATGCCAATGAATTATTCTGTATAGATGGTAATGGCATTGAGGTACCTTCCGAGTCAGAGCAGAAATAACCAGCTAAAATCGATAATCTGCCTTCCCAATTGCAATCTCCTCCTAAGTTAAGTGCTCTAGCAACGCTAAATTAGATGTAGACCACTTATGTAAATTGTTTGTGGAAACAAATCCTAGAAGAATGACAGATGCAAGCTTATTATTCAGCTAAATGTACTGTCTTGATGAAATAATGTCTTCAAATGGTACTGCACCCGCTGGGCTTCCGCGCCGCCCTATTTGATCCCTTCCAATATGTAACCCCCCCTTTCAACATCCTGCGTACGCCCCTGGGAGGTCTGATTTGTTTGGTTACGTCAGCAATTAAGGGGGCTTGTCCAAACTACTTTTGGAAAAATTAGCGTCATTGTGACGTTAACATATTAACCCCCCCCCTTAACGTCATACTCAATAAACTTTTCGTACGCGTCTCGTGGCACCTTGTAAATGTGTTGCACATCTTTCAATACTCCTCCGAAAAGTGTAGTCTGAATAGACATAACTGCTGCCACTAGCAGTGGCGTAGCGAGGGGGGGGCAGGGGGGGACATATGTCCCCGGGCGCAGGGTTGAGGGGGCGCCAAAATAGACGAGAGATAATTAATAATCGCGTCAACGAGAACTCACAAACGCATGGGCAGATACCGGGGGCAGTTGTAAACCCGTTCACATAATATAAGGCTCCTCCCCTTCCCTCTTTTCCGCTAGGTACACCCCCCCCCCCCCCCCGGGCCACAAGCCGACAGCACCCTCCCACCCCCCGGGCCAGAAGCCGACAGACCCCCCCCCCTCCCCCCGCGGGCGCCAGTAGTGCATTATGTCCCCGGGCGCACAACACTCACGCTACCACTGGCCACTAGAGTCAACGCTGCTTGCAAGCTAGATGTTTCGCAAAACTTGCGGACAATAAATTTTTCTTAGCGTCATAGCCTTAACCCCCCCCCCCCCCCCCCCCCTAACGTCACAATGACGCTAATTTTTCCAAATTTAGTTTGGACAAGCCCCCTAAGTGCATTTAGATGCCCCAAAACGATCTGGAGATTGAGAGTAAATAACCCAGGGGTTGAGAGTAAATATCTGTACTGTCTTATATTGCATCCAATAGCGCACGATGAGTCAGGCATATATGTATGCGTACAGATTAGTCGTACGTACAACAAGCCCGCGTCATCCTCTGGATCGTTTCACGGCATCATAAGAACTTGTTTATCGCTGATTGCAAACCACAATCCTACATAGGACCTACTAGCCTAGGTTGTAATGGTACCTAAGCAATGGTTCCAGGGGGTACATAACTAAATCAGTACACATACCTTGGCCAATGTACTCTTCCCTGCTCCACTGTTTCCACACAATACGACCTTGCTGAAGGTGTGCACAGGAAACTCACTGCAACTTCTTAATAACTTCAGTATTTCATAATTTCCCCTTGCTAGCATTTCTGGGGTCTCCCCAGATCTATTCTTAATTTTCACATCAATTCCAGGTGCCAACAACAGTTTCTTTACACAGGCAGTGTGACCGCTTTCAACAGCCATATGCAATGCTGTAAAGCCCTTGAAGTGTAGAATGATATGTGGTTACATTAGTTACATTTGAACCTGGCCACCAAATCTTTCATGATTGGTCAACAAACACAGCTTACCACCGCTCAACAGAAGTGATCACTTGCACACAAAAATCTCAACAAAATTGGCTAGCATAAAAAATAAATAAGAATGTGATACTTATCTCCTGTAATATGTGGTACACATTGTTCATAGCACACATAATGGAAACGAAGGAACATATAAATTAGTCATGCTCGCAACCATTAACCAAATAATCTTAATAATAAGACATTTGCACAAACACATTCACATACATACACAAACACACTCGCACCTACTCACACACACATACAGTAAGGATCTGGGACCCCTCCTACACAATTACGTCATTACACAAACATTGATGCACTATTTTAAAGCTGCTCATGGCGAAATGATACACCAGAACCGAAAGAGTGATCTGTGTTCACTGACTCCCTCGGAAACTACCCAGGAAAACTATTGATAGATTTTCTATAGTACACTATAGTATTTAAATCGGCATTGGGGAGGGGTAATCATCATGCACATATACCATCAAGTGGTTATATATCCTCAGTCAAGGATACTGTGCAAGCAGTGCCTCGTACGAGTTCTTTAGTGGATCCTTTACACACACACACACACACACACACACACAAACACACACACACACACACAAACACACACACACACAAACACACACACACAGGCATGCACACACACACACACACACACACACACACACAAACACACACGACATTAAATGAATGTTTAGGGCACTCAACACCCTCCACTCCATTTATAATTGCCTTTACTGTACAGTGCATTTTTTATTTCCATTTTCATTCACAGCAAGGTCAGGAACAACTCTGCACGCATGACTACACACCCAGCTAGCCAAGCTTGAACCAGCATCCTAGCTTGGTACACAAGCCACCCAGTGTGTGGCCAGTGTCCTGAACCATGCATTGGGAACACTACCACAGACTCATGGGACACTCCTGACCTTACCCCCAGTAGTATAGTCGCATAACATAAGGGGTGCATTCAGCTTAAGAAAATATTAAGAAGCCTCACAAACAGTTACACACACTATAAGATACAGGATCCACAGTGGAAACATGTTCAGTGATACTTACCCGCTGTAGTTGTTGTACACAATGTTCATAGCACATATAATGGAAAAGAAGGAAGATATAAATGAGTGTACTGGCATAGGTTAACAGAACACATTCTTAACACTTGCACAAAGAAATTAACACACACGTCCACAAACACACAAACACACACACAAACACACACACACACACACACAAACACACACACACACACCACAAACCACATATAAAGCAACAATGTTTAGATACTCGACAGGTTTCTAGCTTCTGGGCATGTTATGTATATCCCCAGTGGTTCAAGCAGGCTGGTTAGCAAATGGAGAGCTTCGCCCTCCCCACACTCACTCCCTGTATAATAGCCTTGACTGTATAGTGCATGGTTTTTCCTTTCTCATTCACAACAAGGTACGGAACAAACAATGCACACATAATGACACACCCAGCTAGCCAAGCTTGAACCAAAATCCTTGCTTGGCACACAAGTCACCCAGTGTGTGGCCAGTGTCCTTAACCAGATGTTGCATACACATTTGCACAAACTCAACTAACACACAGAGACAAACACACACACACAATGTTTAAAGGACTCAACAGTGTTCCAAATTCACGGCAAGTTACATTAATGTACACATGGTGCACATCCCCAACGGTTGAAGTACATGTGGGCTGGCTAGCATTGGAGAGCTTCACCCTCTCCACCCTCCATGACCATGCTTAAATCAGGGTCCTAGCCAGTCGCTAACACAGTTCACCCCATGTGCTCAGTACTCCTAACCACGGGTTGCGAGCAGTCATGGGACACTCCTGACCTTGCCCCCTGTTGTGCATTCAGTTTAGTAAAATATTAGGCCATTGTTTAGAAGCCTCACAAACAGTTGCACACAATATAAGGTACAGGATCCACAGTGGAAACATGTTCAGTGATACTTACATACTGTAGTGTTGTACACATTGTTCATAGCACACATCATGGGAAAAAAGGAAGATATGAATTAGTTTCTCACAAATGCTGAGAATATATATATTTTTAACAAGACACTTGCGCAAACACAATACTATAATACCACACAATCACAGATACAACACAAACACACACACCCACACAAACTATAGCAATGTTTAAAGGACTCAACAGTGTCACGGCAAGTTACATCGATGTACACATGGTGCCATCCCCAACGGTTGAAGTACATATAGCCAAATAAACACATTCAGTGATACTTACCTTCTGTAGTGTTGTACACATTGTTCATAGCACACATAATGGAAAAGATGGAAGATATAAATCAGTGTGCTTGCAAATGCTATGAAAACAAAATTTAACATGAAGATGTCACATTTGCACATTTGCACAAACACAATAACACATGCACAACTCACACAAATACACACACAAAAAACAATTATAGCAATGTATAAAAGACACAACAATGTTCTAGTATCTAGGCAAGTTATATACATGTACACATGGTGCACTTCCCCAGAGATTGAAGTACATGTAGGCTGGCTAGCATTGGAGAGCTTCACCCTCTCCACCCTCCATGACCATGCTTAAACCAGGGTCCCAGCTAGGTACCAACACAGGTTACCCAGTGTGTGGTCAGTATTCCTAACCACTGGTTGGGAACAGTCATGGGATACTCCTGACCTTGCCCCCTGTTGTGCATTCAGTTTAGTAAAATATTAGGCCATTATTTAGAAGCCTCACAAACAGTTGCACATAATATAAGGTACAGGATCCACAGTGGAAACATATTCAGTGATACTTACCTCCTGTAGTGTTGTACACATTGTTCATAGCACACATATTGGAAAAGATGGAAGATAAACATTAGTGTGCTCGCAAATGCTAAGAAAACAAAATAAACAGGATGTTGAATACACATTTGCACAAACTCAACTAACACACACACACACACACACACACACACACACAACACACATATACACATACGCACACAACTCACATAAACACATACACACACAAATCATAGTTATTGGTTAAAGGACTCAACAGTGTTCCAGCATCAGGGCAAGTTAAATGGATGTACACCCTCAGAGATTGAAGTTCATGTAGGTTGGCTAGCATTGGAGAGCTTCACCCTCCCACTGTCCTTGACCATGCTTAAACCAGGATCCTAGCTAGGTGTGGACCCAGGTTACCCAGTGTGTGGTCAGTATTCCTAACCACTGGTTGGGAACAGTCATGGGACACTCCTGACCTTGCCTTGTTTTGCGCATTCAGTTTAGCATAATATTCGACCATTATTTAAAGCCACACAAACAGTTGCACACAATAATAGGTGCAGGATCCACAGTGGAAACATGTTCAGTGATACTTACCGCCTGTAGTGTTGTACACATTGTTCATAGCACACATAATGGAAAAGAAGGAAGATATTAATTACTGTGCTCACAAATGCTAAGAAAACAAAATTTCAAAACAAGATGTGTGTGTTAGTTGAGTTTGTGCAATGTGTATGCGACACACATGCACACACACACACACACAACACACACATACACACACATGCATGCAAATCTTAGCAATGTTTAAAGAACTCAACAGTTGCACAAAATATTCGACCATTGTGTTTAGAAGCCTCACAAACAGTTGCACACACTATAAGGTACAGGATTCACAGTGGAAACATGTTCAGTGGTACTTACCTCCTGTAGTGTTGTACACATTGTTCATAACACACATAATGGAAAAGATGGAAGATATGAATTACTATGCTAATAAATGCTAAGAAAACAAAGTTTAAAAACAAGATGTTGAATACACATTTGCACAACTACAGCACACACACACACACACACACACACACACACACACACACACACACACACACACACACACACACAACACACATATGCAACAAATCATAGCAATACTTAAAGGACTCAACAGTGTTCCAGCATCAGGGCAAGTTAAATACATGTACACCCTCAGAGATTGAAGTACATGTACAGTTAATTCCTAACCACTGGTTGGGAACAGTCATGGGACACTCCTGACCTTGCCTTGTTTTGCGCATTCAGTTTAGCATAATATTCGACCATTATTTAAAGCCACACAAACAGTTGCACACAATAATAGGTGCAGGATCCACAGTGGAAACATGTTCAGTGATACTTACCGCCTGTAGTGTTGTACACATTGTTCATAGCACACATAATGGAAAAGAAGGAAGATATTAATTACTGTGCTCGCAAATGCTAAGAAAACAAAATTTCAAAACAAGATGTGTGTGTTAGTTGAGTTTGTGCAATGTGTATGCGACACACATGCACACACACACACACACAACACACACATACACACACATGCATGCAAATCTTAGCAATGTTTAAAGAACTCAACAGTTGCACAAAATATTCGACCATTGTGTTTAGAAGCCTCACAAACAGTTGCACACACTATAAGGTACAGGATTCACAGTGGAAACATGTTCAGTGGTACTTACCTCCTGTAGTGTTGTACACATTGTTCATAACACACATAATGGAAAAGATGGAAGATATGAATTACTATGCTAATAAATGCTAAGAAAACAAAGTTTAAAAACAAGATGTTGAATACACATTTGCACAACTACAGCACACACACACACACACACACACACACACACACACACACACACACACACACACACACACACACACACAACACACATATGCAACAAATCATAGCAATACTTAAAGGACTCAACAGTGTTCCAGCATCAGGGCAAGTTAAATACATGTACACCCTCAGAGATTGAAGTACATGTACAGTTAATTCCTAACCACTGGTTGGGAACAGTCATGGGACACTCCTGGCCTTGTCCCCTGTTGTGCATTCAGTTTAGTAAAATATTAGGCCATTGTTAAGAAGCCACACAAACAGTTGCACACAATATACATGTAAGTTACAGAACATGTTCAGTGATACTTACCCGCTGTAGTGTTAAACACATTGTTCATAGCCCACATAATGGAAAAGAATGAATACATAAATTACAGTGCTCACAAATGCAAAGAAAATAAAACGTAAGAACAAAACGTCGCATACACATTTGCACAAATACAATAACAGACAATACCACAAACACACACACACACACACACACACATACACACACACATGCACACACACGCAAAATACAGCAATGTTTAAACAACTCAACAGTGTTCCAGCATCAGGGCAAGTTATATACATGCACACATGGTGCACTTCCCCAGAGGTTGAAGTATATGTAGGTTGGCTAGCATTGGAGAGCTCCACCCTTTCCACCCTCCATGGCTATGCTTTAACCAGGGTCCTAGCTAGGTCACCCAGTGTGTGGTCAGTTAATTCCTAACCACATGTTGGGACAGTCATGGGACACTCCTGGCCTTGTTCCCTGTTGCGCATTCAGTTTAACAAAATATTCGACCGTTGTTTAGAAGCCACACAAACAGTTGCATACAATATAAGGTACAGGATCCACAGTGGAAACATATTCAGTGATACTTACCCGCTGTAGTGTTGTACACATTGTTTGTAGCAGACATAATGGAAAAGAAGGAAGATATTATTTACTGTGCTCGCAAATGCTAAGAAACTTAGAATTCAAAACAAGATGTGTGTGTTAGTTGAGTTTGTGCAATGTGTATGCGACACACATGCACACACACACATGCAAATCTTAGCAATGTTTAAAGAACTCAACAGTGTTCCAGCATCAGGGCAAGTTAAATAGATACACACCCCCAGAGGCTGAAATACATGTACTATCGGTTCGCTAGCATTCGAGAGCTTCACCCTCCCACCGTCCATCACGATGCTTAAACCAGGATCCTAGCTAGGTACGGACACAGGTTACCCAGTGTGTGGTCAGTATTCCTAACCACTGGTTGGGAACAGTCATGGGACACTCCTGACCTTGCCCCCTGTTGTGCATTCAGTTTAACAAAGTATTCGACCATTGTTTAGAAGCCACACAAACAGTTGCACACACTATAAGGTACAAGATCCACAGTGGAAACATGTTCAGTGATACTTACCAGCTGTAGTGTTGTACACATTGTTCATAGCACACATAATGTAAAAGATGGAAGATATAAATTACTGTGCTCGCAAATGTAAAGAAACTTAAATTTAAAACAAGATGTTGCATACACATTTGCACAACTAAAGCACACACATACACACACACACACAACACACACATATACACATATGCACACAAATCATAGCAATGTTTAAAGGACTCAACAGTGTTCCAGCATCAGGGAAAGTTAAATAGATGTACACCCTCAGAGATTGAAGTATATGTAGGTTGGCTAGCATTGGAGAGCTTCACCCTCCCACTGTCCTTGACCATGCTTAAACCAGGATCCTAGCTAGGTGTGGACCCAGGTCACCCAGTGTGTGGTCAGTATTCCTAACCACTGGTTGGGAACAGTCATGGGATACTCCTGACCTTGCCTTGTGTTGCACATTCAGTTTAGTAAAATATTAGCCCATTGTTAAGAAGCCTCACAAACAGTTGCACACAATATAAGGTACAGGATCCACAGTGGAAACATGTTCAGTGATACTTACCGCCTGTAGTGTTGTACACATTGTTCATAGCACACATCATGGAAAAGAAGGAAGATATAAATTACTGTGCTCGCAAATGTTAAGAAATTTAAATTTAAAAACAAGATGTCGCATACACATTTGCACAAACTCAATAAACACACACACACACACACACACACACACACACACACACACACACAAATACACACATACACACACAAATAATAGCAATGTTTAAAGAACTCAACAGTTTTCCAGCATCAGGGCAAGTTAAATAGATGTACACCCTCAGATATAAGTACATGTAGGTTGGCTAGCATTGGAGTCCTTCACCCTCCCACCCACTATGACTATGCTTAAACCAGGATCCTAGCTAGGTACGGACACAGGTTACCCAGTGTGTGCTCAATATTCCAAATCATCTGGTTGGAAACAGTCATGGGACACTCCTGACCTTGCCCCCTGTTGTGCATTCAGTTTAGTAAAATATTAGCCCATTGTTAAGAAGCCTCACAAATCTTTGCACACACTATAAGGTACAGGATCCACAGTGGAAACATGTTCAGTGATACTTACCTCCTGTAGTGTTGTACACATTGTTCATAGCACACATAATGGAAAAGATGGAAGATATAAATTAGTGTGCTCGTAAATGCTAAGAAAACAAAAGATGTAAATTACACATTTGCACAAACTCAACAAACCCACACACACACACACACATACACACATACACACACACACACTAAAAATTATAGCAATGTTTGAAAGACCCAACACTGTTCTAGTGTCAGGGCAAGTTATATATATGTACACATGGTGCAAGGTGTGTAAATAGATGCACTTCCTCAGAGATTGAGTACACCATAGCATTGGAGAGCTTCACCCTCCCCCACCAGGACTATTCTTCTAGGTACCGACACAGGTCACCCAGTGTGTGGTCAGTATTCCTAATATAACCACAGGTTGAGAACAGTCATGGGACACTTCTCGCCTTGTCCCCTGTTGTGCATTCAGTTGTTTAACAAAATATTTGAGCATTGTTGAGAAGCCACACAAACAGTTGGACATAATATAAGGTACAGGATCCACAGTGGAAACATGTTCAGTGATACTTACCTCCTGTAGTGTTGTACACATTGTTCATAGCACACATCATGGAAAAGAAGGAAGATATAAATTACTATGCTAATAAATGCTAAGAAAACAAAATTTAAAAACAAGATGTTGAATACACATTTGCACAACTACAGCACACACACAAACACACACACACACACACACACAACACACACATATACACATATGCAACAAATCATAGCAATATTTAAAAGACTCAACAGTGTTCCAGCATCAGGGCAAGTTAAATACATGTACACCCTCAGAGATTGAAGTACATGTATAGTTAATTCCTAACCACTGGTTGGGAACAGTCATGGGACACTCCTGGCCTTGTCCCCTGTTGCGCATTCAGTTTAGTAAAATATTAGGCCATTGTTAAGAAGCCACACAAACAGTTGCACACAATATACATGTAAGTTACAGAACATATTCAGTGATACTTACCCGCTGTAGTGTTAAACACATTGTCATAGCCCACATAATGGAAAAGAATGAATAAATAAATTACTGTGCTCACAAATGCTAAGAAACTAACATTTAAAAACAAGATGTCGCATACACATTTGCACAAACTCAACTAATACACACACACACACACACACACATACACACACATACACACACGCAACACACATACACATATACGCACACAAATCATAGCAATCTTTAAAGGACTCAACAGTGTTCCAGCATCAGGGCAAGTTAAATAGATACACACCCCAAGAGGATGAAGTACATGTACGTCGGGTGACTAGCATTGGAGAGCTTCACCCTCCCACCCTCCATGACCATGCTTTAACCAGGATCCTAGCTAGGTACGGACACAGGTTACCCAGCGTGTGGTCAGTATTCATAACCACTGGTTGGGAACAGTCATGGTACACTCCTGACCTTGCCCCCTGTTGTGCATTCAGTTTAGTAGAATATTAGGCCATTGTTTGAAACCTCATAAACAATTGCACACAATATACATGTAAGTTCAACATATTCAGTGATACTTACCAGCTGTAGTGTTAAACACATTGTTCATAGCCCACATAATGGAAAAGAATGAATACATAAATGACTGTGCTCACAAATGCAAAGAAAATAAAACGTAAGAACAAAACGTCGCATACACATTTGCACAAATACAATAACAGACAATACCACAAACACACACACACACACACACACACACACACACACACACATACACACACACATGCACACACAAGCAAAATACAGCAATTTTTAAACAACTCAACAGTGTTCCAGCATCAGGGCAAGTTATATACATGCACACATGGTGCACTTCCCCAGAGGTTGAAATATATGTAGGTTGGCTTGCATTGGAGAGCTCCACCCTTTCCACCCTCCATGGCTATGCTTTAACCAGGGTCCTAGCTAGGTCACCCAGTGTGTGGACAGTTAATTCCTAACCACATGTTGGGACAGTCATGGGACACTCCTGGCCTTGTTCCCTGTTGCGCATTCAGTTTAACAAAATATTCGAACGTTGTTTAGAAGCCACACAAACAGTTGCATACAATATAAGGTACAGGATCCACCGTGGAAACAAATTCAGTGATACTTACCCGCTGTAGTGTTGTACACATTGTTCATAGCACACATAATGGAAAAGAAGGAAGATATTATTTACTGTGCTCGCAAATGCTAAGAAACTTAGATTTCAAAACAAGATGTGTGTGTTAGTTGAGTTTGTGCAATGTGTATGCGACACACAGCACACACACACATGCAAATCTTAGCAATGTTTAAAGAACTCAACAGTGTTCCAGCATCAGGGCAAGTTAAATAGATACACACCCCCAGAGGTTGAAATACATGTACTATCGGTTTGCTAGCATTCGAGAGCTTCACCCTCCCACCGTCCATCACGATGCTTAAACCAGGATCCTAGCTAGGTACGGACACAGGTCACCCAGTGTGTGGTCAGTATTCCTAACCACTGGTTGAGAACAGTCATGGGACACTCCTGACCTTGCCCCCTGTTGTGCATTCAGTTTAACAAAGTATTCGACCATTGTTTAGAAGCCACACAAACAGTTGCACACACTATAAGGTACAAGATCCACAGTGGAAACATGTTCAGTGATACTTACCAGCTGTAGTGTTGTACACATTGTTCATAGCACACATAATGTAAAAGAAGGAAGATATAAATTACTGTGCTCGCAAATGTAAAGAAACTTAAATTTAAAACAAGATGTTGCATACACATTTGCACACCTAAAGCACACACATACACACACACACACAACACACACATATACACATATGCACACAAATCATAGCAATGTTTAAAGGACTCAACAGTGTTCCAGCATCAGGGAAAGTTAAATAGATGTACACCCTCAGAGATTGAAGTACATGTAGGTTGGCTAGCATTGGAGAGCTTCACCCTCCCACTGTCCTTGACCATGCTTAAACCAGGATCCTAGCTAGGTGTGGACACAGGTCACCCAGTGTGTGGTCAGTATTCCTAACCACTGGTTGGGAACCGTCATGGGACACTCCTGACCTTGCCTTGTGTTGCACATTCAGTTTAGTAAAATATTAGCCCATTGTTAAGAAGCCTCACAAACAGTTGCACACAATATAAGGTACAGGATCCACAGTGGAAACATGTTCAGTGATACTTACCTCCTGTAGTGTTGTACACATTGTTCATAGCACACATCATGGAAAAGAAGGAAGATATAAACTACTGTTCTCGCAAATGTTAAGAAACTTAAATTAAATAACAAGATGTCGCATACACATTTGCACAAACTCAATAAACACACACACACACACACACACACACAAATACACACATACACACACAAATCATAGCAATGTTTAAAGAACTCAACAGTGTTCCAGCATCAGGGCAAGTTAAATAGATGTACACCCTCAGTTATAAGTACATGTAGGTTGGCTAGCATTGGAGTCCTTCACCCTCCCACCCACTATGACTATGCTTAAACCAGGATCCTAGCTAGGTACGGACACAGGTTACCCAGTGTGTGGTCAGTATTCCAAATCATCTGGTTGGGAACAGTCACGATATACTCCTGACCTTGCCTTGTGTTGTGCATTCAGTTTAGTAAAATATTAAGCCATTGTTAGAAGCCTCACAAACAGTTGCACACAATATAAGGTACAGGATCCACAGTGGAAACATGTTCAGTGGTACTTACCTCCTGTAGTGTTGTACACATTGTTCATAACACACATAATGGAAAAGAAGGAAGATATGAATTACTATGCTAATAAATGCTAAGAAAACAAAGTTTAAAAACAAGATGTTGAATACACATTTGCACAACTACAGCACACACACACACATACACACAACACACACATATACACATATGCAACAAGTCATAGCAATACTTAAAGGACTCAACAGTGTTCCAGCATCAGGGCAAGTTAAATACATGTACACCCTCAGAGATTGAAGTACATGTACAGTTAATTCCTAACCACTGGTTGGGAACAGTCATGGGACACTCCTGGCCTTGTCCCCTGTTGCGCATTCAGTTTAGTTATATATTAGGCCATTGTTAAGAAGCCACACAAACAGTTGCACACAATATACATGTAAGTTACAGAACATGTTCAGTGATACTTACCTGCTGTAGTGTTAAACACATTGTTCATAGCCCACATAATGGAAAAGAATGAATACATAATTTACTGTGCTCACAAATGCAATGAAAATAAAACGTAAGAACAAAATGTCGCATACACATTTTCACAAATACAATAACAGACAATACGACAAACACACACACACACACACACACAAACACACACTCATGCACACACACGCAAAATACAGCAATGTTTAAACAACTCAACAGTGTTCCAGCATCAGGGCAAGTTTATATACATGCACACATGGTGTACTTCCCCAGAGGTTGAAGTATATGTAGGTTGGCAAGCATTGGAGAGCTCCACCCTCTCCACCCTCCATGGCTATGCTTTAACCAGGGTCCTAGCTAGGTCACCCAGTGTGTGGACAGTTAATTCCTAACCACATGTTGGGACAGTCATGGGACACTCCTGGCCTTGTTCCCTGTTGCGCATTCAGTTTAACAACATATTCGACCGTTGTTTAGAAGCCACACAAACAGTTGCATACAATATAAGGTACAGGATCCACAGTGGAAACAAACTCAGTGATACTTACCTCCTGTAGTGTTGTATACATTGTTTATAGCACACATGATGGAAAAGAAGGAAGATATAAATTACTGTGCTCGCAAATGCTAAGAAACTTAGAATTCAAAACAAGATGTGTGTGTTAGTTGAGTTTGTGCAATGTGTATGCGACACACATGCACACACACACACACAACACACACATACACACACATGCATGCAAATTATAGCAATGTTTAAAGAACTCAACAGTGTTCCAGCATCAGGGCAAGTTAAATAGATACACACCCCCAGAGGTTGAAATACATGTACTATCGGTTCGCTAGCATTCGAGAGCTTCACCCTCCCACCGTCCATCACGATGCTTAAACCAGGATCCTAGCTAGGTATGGACACAGGTTACCCAGTGTGTGGTCAGTATTTGTAACCACTGGTTGGGAACAGTCATGGGACACTCCTGACCTTGCCCCCTGTTGTGCATTCAGTTTAACAAAGTATTCGACCATTGTTTAGAAGCCACACAAACAGTTGCACACACTATAAGGTACAAGATCCACAGTGGAAACATGTTCAGTGATACTTACCAGCTGTAGTGTTGTACACATTGTTCATAGCACAAATAATGGAAAAGATGGAATATATAAATTACTGTGCTCGCAAATGTAAAGAGACTTAAATTTAAAACAAGATGTTGCATACACATTTGCACACCTAAAGCACACACATACACACACACACAACACACACATATACACATATGCACACAAATCATAGCAATGTTTAAAGGACTCAACAGTGTTCCAGCATCAGGGAAAGTTAAATAGATGTACACCCTCAGAGATTGAAGTACATGTAGGTTGGCTAGCATTGGAGAGCTTCACCCTCCCACTGTCCTTGACCATGCTTAAACCAGGATCCTAGCTAGGTGTGGACACAGGTCACCCAGTGTGTGGTCAGTATTCCTAACCACTGGTTGGGAACCGTCATGGGACACTCCTGACCTTGCCTTGTGTTGCACATTCAGTTTAGTAAAATATTAGCCCATTGTTAAGAAGCCTCACAAACAGTTGCACACAATATAAGGTACAGGATCCACAGTGGAAACATGTTCAGTGATACTTACCTCCTGTAGTGTTGTACACATTGTTCATAGCACACATCATGGAAAAGAAGGAAGATATAAACTACTGTTCTCGCAAATGTTAAGAAACTTAAATTAAATAACAAGATGTCGCATACACATTTGCACAAACTCAATAAACACACACACACACACACACACACACAAATACACACATACACACACAAATCATAGCAATGTTTAAAGAACTCAACAGTGTTCCAGCATCAGGGCAAGTTAAATAGATGTACACCCTCAGTTATAAGTACATGTAGGTTGGCTAGCATTGGAGTCCTTCACCCTCCCACCCACTATGACTATGCTTAAACCAGGATCCTAGCTAGGTACGGACACAGGTTACCCAGTGTGTGGTCAGTATTCCAAATCATCTGGTTGGGAACAGTCACGATATACTCCTGACCTTGCCTTGTGTTGTGCATTCAGTTTAGTAAAATATTAAGCCATTGTTAGAAGCCTCACAAACAGTTGCACACAATATAAGGTACAGGATCCACAGTGGAAACATGTTCAGTGGTACTTACCTCCTGTAGTGTTGTACACATTGTTCATAACACACATAATGGAAAAGAAGGAAGATATGAATTACTATGCTAATAAATGCTAAGAAAACAAAGTTTAAAAACAAGATGTTGAATACACATTTGCACAACTACAGCACACACACACACATACACACAACACACACATATACACATATGCAACAAGTCATAGCAATACTTAAAGGACTCAACAGTGTTCCAGCATCAGGGCAAGTTAAATACATGTACACCCTCAGAGATTGAAGTACATGTACAGTTAATTCCTAACCACTGGTTGGGAACAGTCATGGGACACTCCTGGCCTTGTCCCCTGTTGCGCATTCAGTTTAGTTATATATTAGGCCATTGTTAAGAAGCCACACAAACAGTTGCACACAATATACATGTAAGTTACAGAACATGTTCAGTGATACTTACCTGCTGTAGTGTTAAACACATTGTTCATAGCCCACATAATGGAAAAGAATGAATACATAATTTACTGTGCTCACAAATGCAATGAAAATAAAACGTAAGAACAAAATGTCGCATACACATTTTCACAAATACAATAACAGACAATACGACAAACACACACACACACACACACACACAAACACACACTCATGCACACACACGCAAAATACAGCAATGTTTAAACAACTCAACAGTGTTCCAGCATCAGGGCAAGTTTATATACATGCACACATGGTGTACTTCCCCAGAGGTTGAAGTATATGTAGGTTGGCAAGCATTGGAGAGCTCCACCCTCTCCACCCTCCATGGCTATGCTTTAACCAGGGTCCTAGCTAGGTCACCCAGTGTGTGGACAGTTAATTCCTAACCACATGTTGGGACAGTCATGGGACACTCCTGGCCTTGTTCCCTGTTGCGCATTCAGTTTAACAACATATTCGACCGTTGTTTAGAAGCCACACAAACAGTTGCATACAATATAAGGTACAGGATCCACAGTGGAAACAAACTCAGTGATACTTACCTCCTGTAGTGTTGTATACATTGTTTATAGCACACATGATGGAAAAGAAGGAAGATATAAATTACTGTGCTCGCAAATGCTAAGAAACTTAGAATTCAAAACAAGATGTGTGTGTTAGTTGAGTTTGTGCAATGTGTATGCGACACACATGCACACACACACACACAACACACACATACACACACATGCATGCAAATTATAGCAATGTTTAAAGAACTCAACAGTGTTCCAGCATCAGGGCAAGTTAAATAGATACACACCCCCAGAGGTTGAAATACATGTACTATCGGTTCGCTAGCATTCGAGAGCTTCACCCTCCCACCGTCCATCACGATGCTTAAACCAGGATCCTAGCTAGGTATGGACACAGGTTACCCAGTGTGTGGTCAGTATTTGTAACCACTGGTTGGGAACAGTCATGGGACACTCCTGACCTTGCCCCCTGTTGTGCATTCAGTTTAACAAAGTATTCGACCATTGTTTAGAAGCCACACAAACAGTTGCACACACTATAAGGTACAAGATCCACAGTGGAAACATGTTCAGTGATACTTACCAGCTGTAGTGTTGTACACATTGTTCATAGCACAAATAATGGAAAAGATGGAATATATAAATTACTGTGCTCGCAAATGTAAAGAGACTTAAATTTAAAACAAGATGTTGCATACACATTTGCACAACTAAAGCACACACACACACACACACACAACACACACATATACACATATGCACACAAATCATAGCAATGTTTAAAGGACTCAACAGTGTTCCAGCATCAGGGAAAGTTAAATAGATGTACACCCTCAGAGATTGAAGTACATGTAGGTTGGCTAACATTGGAGAGCTTCACCCTCCCACTGTCCTTGACCATGCTTAAACCAGGATCCTAGCTAGGTTTGGACACAGGTTACCCAGTGTGTGGTCAGTATTCCTAACCACTGGTTGGGAACAGTCATGGGATACTCCTGACCTTGCCTTGTGTTGCACATTCAGTTCAGTAAAATATTAGGCCATTGTTTAGAAGCCACACAAACAGTTGGATATAATATAAGGTACAGGATCCACAGTGGAAACATGTTCAGTGATACTTACCTTCTGTAGTGTTGTACACATTGTTCATAGCACACATCATGGAAAAGAAGGAAGATATAAATTACTGTGCTCGCAGATGTTAAGAAACTTAAATTTAAAAACAAGATGTCGCATACACATTTGCACAAACTCAATAAACACACACACACACACACACACACACACAAATACACACATGCACACACAAATAATAGCAATGTTTAAAGAACTCAACAGTGTTCCAGCATCAGGGCAAGTTAAATAGATGTACACCCTCAGATATAAGTACATGTAGGTTGGCTAGCATTGGAGTCCTTCACCCTCCCACCCACTATGACTATGCTTAAACCAGGATCCTAGCTAGGTACGGACACAGGTTACCCAGTGTGTGGTCAGTATTCCAAATCATCTGGTTGGGAACAGTCATGGGATACTCCTGACCTTGCCTTGTGTTGCACATTCAGTTTAGTAAAGTATTAGCCCATTGTTAAGAAGCCTCACAAACAGTTGCACACACTATAAGGTACAGGATCCACAGTGGAAACATGTTCAGTGATACTTACCTCCTGTAGTGTTGTACACATTGTTCATAGCACACATATTGGAAAAGATGGAAGATATAAATTAGTGTGCTCGTAAATGCTAAGAAAACAAAAGATGTAAATTACACATTTGCACAAACTCAACGAACCCACACACACACACACACATACACACATACACACACACACACTAAAAATTATAGCAATGTTTGAAAGACCCAACACTGTTATAGTGTCAGGGCAAGTTATATATATGTACACATGATGCAAGGTGTAAATAGATGCACTTCCTCAGAGATTGAGTACACCGGCTGGCTAGCATTGGAGAGCTTCACCCTCCCCCACCATGACTATTCTTCTAGGTACCGACACAGGTCACCCAGTGTGTGGTCAGTATTCCTAATATAACCACAGGTTGAGAACAGTCATGGGACACTTCTCGCCTTGTCCCCTGTTGTGCATTCAGTTGTTTAACAAAATATTTGAGCATTGTTGAGAAGCCACACAAACAGTTGGATATAATATAAGGTACAGGATCCACAGTGGAAACATGTTCAGTGATACTTGCCTCCTGTAGTGTTGTACACATTGTTCATAGCACAAATCATGGAAAAGAAGGAAGATACTAATTACTATGCTAATAAATGCTAAGAGAACAAAATTTAAAAACAAGATGTTGAATACACATTTGCACAACTAAAGCACTCACATACACACACACACAACACACACATATACACATATGCACACAAATCATAGCATTGTTTAAAGGACTCAACAGTGTTCCTGCATCAGGGAAAGTTAAATAGATGTAAACCCTCAGAGATTGAAGTACATGTAGGTTGGCTATCATTGGAGAGCTTCACCCTCCCACTGTCCTTGACCATGCTTAAACCAGGATCCTAGCTTAGTACGGAGACAGGTTACCCAGTGTGTGGTCAGTATTCCTAACCACTGGTTGGGAACAGTCATGGGACACTCCTGACCTTGCCTTGTGTTGCACATTCAGTTTAGTAAAATATTAGCCCATTGTTAAGAAGCCTCACAAACAGTTGCACACAATAAAAGGTACAGGATCCACAGTGGAAACATGTTCAGTGATACTTACCTTCTGTAGTGTTGTACACATTGTTCATAGCACACATCATGGAAAAGAAGGAAGATATAAATTACTGTGCTCGCAGATGTTAAGAAACTTAAATTTAAAAACAAGATGTCGCATACACATTTGCACAAACTCAATACACACACACACACACACACACACACACACACACACACAAATACACACATGCACACACAAATAATAGCAATGTTTAAAGAACTCAACAGTGTTCCAGCATCAGGGCTAGTTAAATAGATGTACACCCTCAGATATAAGTACATGTAGGTTGGCTAGCATTGGAGTCCTTCACCCTCCCACCCACTATGACTATGCTTAAACCAGGATCCTAGCTAGGTACGGACACAGGTTACCCAGTGTGTGGTCAGTATTCCAAATCATCTGGTTGGGAACAGTCATGGGATACTCCTGACCTTGCCTTGTGTTGCACATTCAGATTAGTAAAGTATTAGCCCATTGTTAAGAAGCCTCACAAACAGTTGCACACACTATAAGGTACAGGATCCACAGTGGAAACATGTTCAGTGATACTTACCAGCTGTAGTGTTGTACACATTGTTCATAGCACACATAATGGAAAAGATGGAAGATATAAATTAGTGTGCTCGTAAATGCTAAGAAAACAAAAGATGTAAAATACACATTTGCACAAACTCAACGAACCCACACACACACATACACACATACACACACACACACTAAAAATTATAGCAATGTTTGAAAGACCCAACACTGTTCTAGTGTCAGGGCAAGTTATATATATGTACACATGGTGCAAGGTGTGTAAATAGATGCACTTCCTCAGAGATTGAGTACACCGGCTGGCTAGCATTGGAGAGCTTCACCCTCCCCCACCAGGACTATTCTTCTAGGTACGGACACAGGTCACCCAGTGTGTGGTCAGTATTCCTAACCACAGGTTGAGAACAGTCATGGGACACTTCTCGCCTTGTCCCCTGTTGTGCATTCAGTTGTTTAACAAAATATTGAGCATTGTTGAGAAGCCACACAAACAGTTGGACATAATATAAGGTACAGGATCCACAGTGAAAACATGTTCAGTGATACTTACCCCCTGTAGTGTTGTACACATTGTTCATAGCACACATGATGGAAAAGAAAGAAGATATAAATTACTATGCTAATAAATGCTAAGAAAACAAAATATAAAAACAAGATGTTGAATACACATTTGCACAACTACAGCACACACACACACACACACACACACAACACACACATATACACATATGCAACAAATCATAGCAATATTTAAAGGACTCAACAGTGTTCCAGCATCAGGGCAAGTTAAATACATGTACACCCTCAGAGATTGAAGTACATGTACAGTTAATTCCTAACCACTGGTTGGGAACAGTCATGGGACACTCCTGGCCTTGTCCCCTGTTGCGCATTCAGTTTAGTAAAATATTAGGCCATTGTTAAGAAGCCACACAAACAGTTGCACACAATATACATGTAAGTTACAGAACATATTCAGTGATACTTACCCGCTGTAGTGTTAAACACATTGTCATAGCCCACATAATGTAAAAGAATGAATAAATAAATTACTGTGCTCACAAATGCTAAGAAACTAACATTTAAAAACAAGATGTCGCATACACATTTGCACAAACTCAACTAATACACACACACACACACACACACACAACACACACATACACACACATACACACACACAACACACATACACATATACGCACGCAAATCATAGCAATCTTTAAAGGACTCAACAGTTTTCCAGCATCAGGGCATTTTAAATAGATACACACCCCAAGAGGATGAAGTACATGTACGTCGGGTGACTAGCATTTGAGAGCTTCACCCTCCCACCCTCCATGACCATGCTTAAACTTGGGTCCTAGCTAGGTACGGACACAGGTTACCCAGTGTGTGGTCAGTATTCATAACCACTGGTTGGGAACAGTCATGGGACACTCCTGACCTTGCCCCCTGTTGTGCATTCAGTTTAGTAAAATATTAGGCCATTGTTTGAAACCTCATAAACAATTGCACACAATATACATGTAAGTTCAACATATTCAGTGATACTTACCAGCTGTAGTGTTAAACACATTGTTCATAGCCCACATAATGGAAAAGAATGAATACATAAATTACTGTGCTCATAAATGCAAAGAAAATAAAACGTAAGAACAAAACGTCGCATACACATTTGCACAAATACAATAACAGACAATACCACAAACACACTCACACAAACATACACACACACACACATGCACACACACGCAAAGTATAGCAATGTTTAAACAACTCAACAGTGTTCCAGCATCAGGGCAAGTTATATACATGCACACATGGTGCACTTCCCCAGAGGTTGAAGTATATGTAGGTTGGCTAGCATTGGAGAGCTCCACCCTCTCCACCCTCCATGGCTATGCTTTAACCAGGGTCCTAGCTAGGTCACCCAGTGTGTGGACAGTTAATTCCTAACCACATGTTGGGACAGTCATTGGACACTTCTGGCCTTGTTCCCTGTTGCGCATTCAGTTTAACAACATATTCGACCGTTGTTTAGAAGCCACACAAACAGTTGCATACAATATAAGGTACAGGATCCACCGTGGAAACAAATTCAGTGATACGTACCATCTGTAGTGTTGTACACATTGTTTGTAGCAGACATAATGGAAAAGAAGGAAGATATTATTTATTGTGCTCGCAAATGCTAAGAAACTTAGAATTCAAAACAAGATGTGTGTGTTAGTTGAGTTTGTGCAATGTGCATGCGACACACATGCACACACACACATGCAAATCTTAGCAATGTTTAAAGAACTCAACAGTGTTCCAGCATCAGGGCAAGTTAAATAGATACACACCCCCAGAGGTTGAAATACATGTACTATCGGTTCGCTAGCATTCGAGAGCTTCACCCTCCCACCGTCCATCACGATGCTTAAACCAGGATCCTGGCTAGGTACGGACGCAGGTTACCCAGTGCGTGGTCAGTATTCCTAACCACTGGTTGGGAACAGTCATGGGACACTCCTGATCTTGCCCCCTGTTGTGCATTCAGTTTAACAAAGTAATCGACCATTGTTTAGAAGCCACACAAACAGTTGCACACACTATAAGGTACAAGATCCACAGTGGAAACATGTTCAGTGATACTTACCAGCTGTAGTGTTGTACACATTGTTCATAGCACACATAATGGAAAAAATGGAAGAAATAAATTACTGTGCTCGCAAATGTAAAGAAACTTAAATTTAAAACAAGATGTTGCATACACATTTGCACAACTAAAGCACACACATACACACACACACACACACAACACACACATATACACATATGCACACAAATCATAGCAATGTTCAAAGGACTCAACAGTGTTCCAGCATCAGGGAAAGTTAAATAGATGTACACCCTCAGAGATTGAAGTACATGTAGGTTGGCTAGCATTGGAGAGCTTCACCCTCTCCACCCTCCATGACCATGCTTAAACCAGGGTCCCAGCTAGGTACCAACACAGGTTACCCAGTGTGTGGTCAGTATTCCTAACCACTGGTTGGGAACAGTCATGGGACACTCCAGACCTTGGCCCCTGTTGTGCATTCAGTTTAGTAAAATATTAGGCCATAATGTAGAAGCCTCACAAACAGTTGCACATAATTTAAGGTACAGGATCCACAGTGGAAACATATTCAGTGATACTTACCTCCTGTAGTGTTGTACACATTGTTCATAGCACACATAATGGAAAACATGGAAGATATAAATCAGTGTGCTCGCAAATGCTATGAAAACAAAATTTAACATGAAGATGTCACATTTGCACATTTGCACAAACACAATAACACATGCATAACCCACACAAATACACACACAAAAAACAATTATAGCAATGTATAAAAGACACAACAATGTTCTAGTATCAGGGCAAGTTATATACATGTACACATGGTGCACTTCCCCAGAGGTTGAAGTACATGTAGGCTGGCTAGCATTGGAGAGCTTCACCCTCTCCACCCTCCATGACCATGCTTAAACCAGGGTGCCAGCTAGGTACCAACACAGGTTACCCAGTGTGTGGTCAGTATTCCTAACCACTGGTTGGGAACAGTCATGGGATACTCCAGACCTTGGCCCCTGTTGTGCATTCAGTTTAGTAAAATATTAGGCCATTGTTAAGAAGCCACACAAACAGTTGCACACAATATACATGTAAGTTACAGAACATGTTCAGTGATACTTACCCGCTGTAGTGTTAAACACATTGTTCATAGCCCACATAATGGAAAAGAATGAATACATACATTACTGTGCTCACAATTGCAAAGAAAATAAAACGTAAGAACAAAACGTCGCATACACATTTGCACAAATACAATAACAGACAATACCAAACACACACACACACACACATACACACACACATGCACACACACGCAAAATACAGCAATGTTTAAACAACTCAACAGTGTTCCAGCATCAGGGCAAGTTATATACATGCACACATGGTGCACTTCCCCAGAGGTTGAAGTATATGTAGGTTCGCTAGCATTGGAGAGCTCCACCCTTTCCACCCTCCATGGCTATGCTTTAACCAGGGTCCTAGCTAGGTCACCCAGTGTGTGGACAGTTAATTCCTAACCACATGTTGGGACAGTCATGGGACACTCCTGGCCTTGTTCCCTGTTGCGCATTCAGTTTAACAAAATATTCGACCCATGTTTAGAAGCCACACAAACAGTTGCATACAATATAAGGTACAGGATCCACCGTGGAAACAAATTCAGTGATACTTACCCGCTGTAGTGTTGTACACATTGTTTGTAGCAGACATAATGGAAAAGAAGGAAGATATTATTTACTGTGCTCGCAAATGCTAAGAAACTTAGAATTCAAAATAAGATGTGTGTGTTAGTTGAGTTTGTGCAATGTGTATGCGACACACATGCACACACACACACATGCAAATCTTAGCAATGTTTAAAGAACTCAACAGTGTTCCAGCATCAGGGCAAGTTAAATAGATACACACCCCCAGAGGTTGAAATACATGTACTATCGGTTCGCTAGCATTCGAGCTTCACCCTCCCACCGTCCATCACGATGCTTAAACCAGGATCCTAGCTAGGTACAGACACAGGTCACCCAGTGTGTGGTCAGTATTCCTAACCACTGGTTGAGAACAGTCATGGGACACTCCTGACCTTGCCCCCTGTTGTGCATTCAGTTGAATAAAGCATTCGACCATTGTTTAGAAGCCACACAAACAGTTGCACACACTATAAGGTACAAGATCCACAGTGGTAACATGTTCAGTGATACTTACCAGCTGTAGTGTTGTACACATTGTTCATAGCACACATAATGTAAAAGATGGAAGATATAAATTACTGTGCTCGCAAATGTAAAGAAACTTAAATTTAAAACAAGATGTTGCATACACATTTGCACAACTAAAGCACACACATACACACACACACACACACACAACACACACATATACACATATGCACACAAATCATAGCAATGTTTAAAGGACTCAACAGTGTTCCAGCATCAGGGAAAGTTAAATAGATGTACACCCTCAGAGATTGAAGTACATGTAGGTTGGCTAGCATTGGAGAGCTTCACCCTCCCACTGTCCTTGACCATGCTTAAACCAGGATCCTACCTAGCTGTGGACCCAGGTCACCCAGTGTGGGGTCAGTATTCCTAACCACTGGTTGGGAACAGTCATGGGATACTTCTGACCTTGCCTTGTGTTGCACATTCAGTTTAGTAAAATATTAGCCCATTGTTAAGAAGCCTCACAAACAGTTGCACACAATATAAGGTACAGGATCCACAGTGGAAACATGTTCAGTGATACTTACCTTCTGTAGTGTTGTACACATTGTTCATAGCACACATCATGGAAAAGAAGGAAGATATAAGTTACTGTGATTGCAAATGTTAAGAAACTTAAATTAAAAAACAAGATGTCGCATACACAATTGCACAAACTCATTAAACACACACACACACACACACACACACACGCACACACAAATACACACATACACACACAAATCATAGCAATGTTTAAAGAACTCAACAGTGTTCCAGCATCAGGGCTAGTTAAATAGATGTACACCCTCAGATATAAGTACATGTAGGTTGGCTAGCATTGGAGTCCTTCACCCTCCCACCCACTATGACTATGCTTAAACCAGGATCCTAGCTAGGTACGGACACAGGTTACCCAGTGTGTGGTCAGTATTCCAAATCATCTGGTTGGGAACAGTCATGGGATACTCCTGACCTTGCCTTGTGTTGCGCATTCAGTTTAGTAAAATATTAGCCCATTGTTAAGAAGCCTCACAAACAGTTGCACACACACTATAAGGTACAGGATCCACAGTGGAAACATGTTCAGTGATACTTACCAGCTGTAGTGTTGTACACATTGTTCATAGCACACATAATGGAAAAGATGGAAGATATAAATTAGTGTGCTCGTAAATGCTAAGAAAACAAAAGATGTAAATTTGACATTTGCACAAACTCAACGAACCCACACACACACACACACATACACACATACACACACACGCACTAAAAATTATAGCAATGTTTGAAAGACCCAACACTGTTCTAGTGTCAGGGCAAGTTATATATATGTACACATGGTGCAAGGTGTGTAAATAGATGCACTTCCTCAGAGATTGAGTACACCGGCTGGCTAGCATTGGAGAGCTTCACCCTCCCCCACCATGACTATTCTTCTAGGTACCGACACAGGTCACCCAGTGTGTGGTCAGTATTCCTAATATAACCACAGGTTGAGAACAGTCATGGGACACTTCTCGCCTTGTCCCCTGTTGTGCATTCAGTTGTTTAACAAAATATTTGAGCATTGTTGAGAAGCCACACAAACAGTTGGACATAATATAAGGTACAAGATCCACAGTGGAAACATGTTCAGTGATACTTACCTCCTGTAGTGTTGTACACATTGTTCATAGCACACATCATGGAAAAGAAGGAAGATATAAATTACTATGCTAATAAATGCTAAGAAAACAAAATTTAAAAACAAGATGTTGAATACACATTTGCACAACTACAGCACACACACAAACACACGCACACACACACAACACACACATATACACATATGCAACAAATCATAGCAATATTTAAAGGACTCAACAGTGTTCCAGCATCAGGGCAAGTTAAATACATGTACACCCTCAGAGATTGAAGTACATGTACAGTTAATTCCTAACCACTGGTTGGGAACAGTCATGGGACACTCCTGGCCTTGTCCCCTGTTGCGCATTCAGTTTAGTAAAATATTAGGCCATTGTTAAGAAGCCACACAAACAGTTGCACACAATATACATGTAAGTTACAGAACATATTCAGTGATACTTACCCGCTGTAGTGTTAAACACATTGTCATAGCCCACATAATGGAAAAGAATGAATAAATAAATTACTGTGCTCACAAATGCTAAGAAACTAACATTTAAAAACAAGATGTCGCATACACATTTGCACAAACTCAACTAAAACACACACACACACACACACACATACACACACATACACACACACAACACACATACACATATACGCACACAAATCATAGCAATCTTTAAAGGACTCAACAGTGTTCCAGCATCAGGGCAAGTTAAATAGATACACACCCCAAGAGGATGAAGTACATGTATGTCGGGTGACTAGCATTGGAGAGCTTCACCCTCCCACCCTCCATGACCATGCTTAAACCAGGATCCTAGCTAGGTACGAACACAGGTTACCCAGTGTGTGGTCAGTATTCATAACCACTGGTTGGGAACAGTCATGGGACACTCCTGACCTTGCCCCCTGTTGTGCATTCAGTTTAGTAAAGTATTAGGCCATTGTTTGAAACCTCATAAACAATTGCACACAATATACATGTAAGTTCAACATATTCAGTGATACTTACCAGCTGTAGTGTTAAACACATTGTTCATAGCCCACATAATGGAAAAGAATGAATACATAAATTACTGTGCTCACAAATGCAAAGAAAATAAAACGTAAGAACAAAACGTCGCATACACATTTGCACAAATACAATAACAGACAATACCACAAACACACACACACAAACATACACACACACACACATGCACACACACGCAAAGTATAGCAATGTTTAAACAACTCAACAGTGTTCCAGCATCAGGGCAAGTTTTATACATGCACACATGGTGCACTTCCCCAGAGGTTGAAGTATTTGTCGGTTGGCTAGCATTGGAGAGCTCCACCCTCTCCACCCTCCATGGCTATGCTTTAACCAGGGTCCTAGCTAGGTCACCCAGTGTGTGGACAGTTAATTCCTAACCACATGTTGGGACAGTCATGGGACACTCCTGGTCTTGTTCCCTGTTGCGCATTCAGTTTAACAACATATTCGACCATTGTTTAGAAGCCACACAAACAGTTGCATACAATATAAGGTACAGGATCCACAGTGGAAACATGTTCAGTGATACTTACCTTCTGTAGTGTTGTACACATTGTTCATAGCACACATCATGGAAAAGAAGGAAGATATAAGTTACTGTGATTGCAAATGTTAAGAAACTTAAATTTAAAAACAAGATGTCGCATACACATTTGCACAAACTCAATAAACACACACACACACACACACACAAATACACACATACACACACAAATCATAGCAATGTTTAAAGAACTCAACAGTGTTCCAGCATCAGGGCAAGTTAAATAGATGTACACCCTCAGATATAAGTACATGTAGGTTGGCTAGCATTGGAGTCCTTCACCCTCCCACCCACTATGACGATGCTTAAACCAGGATCCTAGCTAGGTACGGACACAGGTTACCCAGTGTGTGGTCAGTATTCCAAATCATCTGGTTGGGAACAGTCATGGGATACTCCTGGTCTTGTTCCCTGTTGCGCATTCAATTTAACAAAATATTCGACCGTTGTTTAGAAGCCACACAAACAGTTGCACACAATATAAGGTACAGGTTCCACAGTGGAAACATGTTCAGTTATACTTACCCACTTTAGTGTTGTACACATTGTTCATAACACACATAATGGAAAAGATGGAAGATATGAATTACTATGCTAATAAATGCTAAGAAAACAAAGTTTAGAAACAAGATGTTGAGTACACATTTGCACAACTACAGCACACATACACACACACACACACTCACACACAACACACACATATACACATATGCAACAAATCATAGCAATACTTAAAGGACTCAACAGTGTTCCAGCATCAGGGCAAGTTAAATACATGTACACCCTCAGAGATTGAAGTACATGTACAGTTAATTCCTAACCACTGGTTGGGAACAGTCATGGGACACTCCTGGCCTTGTCCCCTGTTGTGCATTCAGTTTAGTAAAATATTAGGCAATTGTTAAGAAGCCACACAAACAGTTGCACACAATATACATGTAAGTTACAGAACATGTTCAGTGATACTTACCCGCTGTAGTGTTAAACACATTGTTCATAGCCCACATAATGGAAAAGAATGAATACATAAATTACAGTGCTCACAAATGCAAAGAAAATAAAACGTAAGAACAAAACGTCGCATACACATTTGCACAAATACAATAACAGACAATACCACAAACACACACACACACACACATACACACACACATGCACACACACGCAAAATACAGAAATGTTTAAACAACTCAACAGTGTTCCAGCATCAGGGCAAGTTATATACATGCACACATGGTGCACTTCCCCAGAGGTTGAAGTATATGTAGGTTGGCTAGCATTGGAGAGCTCCACCCTTTCCACCCTCCATGGCTATGCTTTAACCAGGGTCCTAGCTAGGTCACCCAGTGTGTGGACAGTTATTTCCTAACCACATGTTGGGACAGTCATGGGACACTCCTGGCCTTGTTCCCTGTTGCGCATTCAGTTTAACAAAATATTCGACCGTTGTTTAGAAGCCACACAAACAGTTGCATACAATATAAGGTACAGGATCCACCGTGGAAACAAATTCAGTGATACTTACCCGCTGTAGTGTTGTACACATTGTTTGTAGCAGACATAATGGAAAAGAAGGAAGATATTATTTACTGTGCTTGCAAATGCTAAGAAACTTAGAATTAAAAACAAGATGTGTGTGTTAGTTGAGTTTGTGCAATGTGTATGCGACACACATGCACACACACACATGCAAATCTTAGCAATGTTTAAAGAACTCAACAGTGTTCCAGCATCAGGGCAAGTTAAATAGATACACACCCCCAGAGGTTGAAATACATGTACTATCGGTTCGCTAGCATTCGAGAGCTTCACCCTCCCACCGTCCATCACGATGCTTAAACCAGGATCCTGGCTAGGTACGGACACAGGTCACCCAGTGTGTGGTCAGTATTCCTAACCACTGGTTGAGAACAGTCATGGGACACTCCTGACCTTGCCCCCTGTTGTGCATTCAGTTTAATAAAGTATTCGACCATTGTTTAGAAGCCACACAAACAGTTGCACACACTATAAGGTACAAGATCCACAGTGGAAACATTCAGTGATACTTACCAGCTGTAGTGTTGTACACATTGTTCATAGCACACATAATGGAAAAGATGGAAGATATAAATTACTGTGCTCGCAAATGTAAAGAAACTTAAATTTAAACAAGATGTTGCATACACATTTGCACAACTAAAGCACACACATACACACACACACACAACACACACATATACACATATGCACACAAATCATAGCAATGTTTAAAGGACTCAACAGTGTTCCAGCATCAGGGAAAGTTAAATAGATGTACACCCTCAGAGATTGAAGTACATGTAGGTTGGCTAGCATTGGAGAGCTTCACCCTCCCACTGTCCTTGACCATGCTTAAACCAGGATCCTAGCTAGGTGTGGACACAGGTAACCCAGTGTGTGGTCAGTATTCCTAACCACTGGTTGGGAACAGTCATGGGATACTCCTAACCTTGCCTTGTGTTGCACATTCAGTTCAGTAATTATTAGCATAATGTTTAGAAGCGTCACAAACAGTTGCACACAATATAAGGTACAGGATCCACAGTGGAAACATGTTCAGTGATACTTACCCACTGTAGTGTTGTACACATTGTTCATAGCACACATAATGGAAAAGATGGAAGATATAAATTAGTGTGCTCGTAAATGCTAAGAAAACAAAAGATGTAAATTACACATTTGCACAAACTCAACGAACCCCCTCACACACACACACATAGTGTAGTGTTGTACACATTGTTCATAGCACACATCATGGAAAAGATGGAAGATATAAATTACTATGCTAATAAATGCTATGAAAACAAAATTTAAAAACATGTAACATGTAAGTTCAACATATTCAGTGATACTTACCAGCTGTAGAGTTAAACACATTATTCATAGCCCACATAATGGAAAAGAATGAATACATAAATTACTGTGCTCACAAATGCAAAGAAAATAAAACGTAAGAACAAAACGTCGCATACACATTTGCACAAGTACAATAACAGACAATACCACAAACACACACACACAAACATACACACACACACACACACATGCACACACACGCAAAGTATAGCAATGTTTAAACAACTCAACAGTGTTCCAGCATCAGGGCAAGTTATATACATGCACACATGGTGCACTTCCCCAGAGGTTGAAGTACATGTAGGTTGGCTAGCATTGGAGAGCTTCACCCTCCCACTGTCCTTGACCATGCTTAAACCAGGATCCTAGCTAGGTCACCCAGTGTGTGGTCAGTATTCCTAACCACTGGTTGGGAACAGTCATGGGATACTCCTGACCTTGTCCCCTGTTGCACATTCAGTTTAGTAAAATATTAGCCCATTGTTTAGAAGCCTCACAAACAGTTGCACACAATATAAGATACAGGATCCACAGTGGAAACATGTTCAGTGATACTTACCTCCTGTAGTGTTGTACACATTGTTCATAGCACACATCATGGAAAAGAAGGAAGATATAAATTACTGTGCTCGCAAATGTTAAGAAACTTAAATTTAAAAACAAGATGTCGCATACACATTTGCACAAACTCAATAAACACACACACACACACACACAAATACACACATACACACACAAATCATAGCAATGTTTAAAGAACTCAACAGTGTTCCAGCATCAGGGCTAGTTAAATAGATGTACACCCTCAGATATAAGTACATGTAGGTTGGCTAGCATTGGAGTCCTTCACCCTCCCACCCACTATGACTATGCTTAAACCAGGATCCTAGCTAGGTACGGACACAGGTTACCCTGTGTGTGGTCAGTATTCCAAATCATCTGGTTGGGAACAGTCATGGGATACTCCTGACCTTGCCTTGTGTTGCACATTCAGTTTAGTAAAGTATTAGCCCATTGTTAAGAAGCCTCACAAACAGTTGCACACACTATAAGGTACAGGATCCACAGTGGAAACATGTTCAGTGATACTTACCAGCTGTAGTGTTGTACACATTGTTCATAGCACACATAATGGAAAAGATGGAAGATATAAATTAGTGTGCTCGTAAATGCTAAGAAAACAAAAGATGTAAATTACACATTTGCACAAACTCAACGAACCCACACACACACACACACACATACACACATACACACACACACACTAAAAATTATAGCAATGTTTGAAAGACCCAACACTGTTCTAGTGTCAGGGCAAGTTATATATATGTACACATGGTGCAAGGTGTGTAAATAGATGCACTTCCTCAGAGATTGAGTACACCGGCTGGCTAGCATTGGAGAGCTTCACCCTCCCCCACCATGACTATTCTTCTAGGTACCGACACAGGTCACCCAGTGTGTGGTCAGTATTCCTAATATAACCACAGGTTGAGAACAGTCATGGGACACTTCTCGCCTTGTCCCCTGTTGTGCATTCAGTTGTTTAACAAAATATTTGAGCATTGTTGAGAAGCCACACAAACAGTTGGACATAATATAAGGTACAGGATCCACAGTGGAAACATGTTCAGTGATACTTACCCGCTGTAGTGTTGTACACATTTTTCATAGCACACATCATGGAAAAGATGGAAGATATAAATTACTATGCTAATAAATGCTAAGAAAACAAAATTTAAAAGCAAGATGCTGAATACGCATTTGCACAACTACAGCACACACACACACACACACACACACACACACGCAACACACACATATACACATATGCAACAAATCATAGCAATACTAAAAGGACTCAACAGTGTTCCAGCATCAGGGCAAGTTAAATACATGTACACCCTCAGAGATAAGTACATGTACAGTTAATTCCTAACCACTGGTTGGGAACAGTCATGGGACACTCCTGGCCTTGTCCCCTGTTGTGCATTCAGTTTAGTAAAATATTAGGCCATTGTTAAGAAGCCACACAAACAGTTGCACACAATATACATGTAGTGTTAAACACATTGTTCATAGCCCACATAATGGAAAAGAATGAATAAATAAATTACTGTGCTCACAAATGCTAAGAACTAACATTTAAAAACAAGATGTCGCATACACATTTGCACAAACTCAACTAATACACACACACACACACACACACACACAACACACACATACACACACATGCACACACACAACACACATACACATATACTCACGCAAATCATAGCAATCTTTAAAGGACTCAACAGTGTTCCAGCATCAGGGCAAGTTAAATAGATACACACCCCAAGAGGATGAAGTACATGTACGTCGGGTGACTAGCATTGGAGAGCTTCACCCTCCCACCCTCCATGACCATGCTTAAACTAGGGTCCTAGCTAGGTACGGACACAGGTTACCCAGTGTGTGGTCAGTATTCATAACCACTGGTTGGGAACAGTCATGGGACACTCCTGATTTTGCCCCCTGTTGTGCATTCAGTGTAGTAAAATATTAGGCCATTGTTTGAAACCTCATAAACAATTGCACACAATATACATGTAAGTTCAACATATTCAGTGATACTTACCAGCTGTAGTGTTAAACACATTGTTCATAGCCCACATAATGGAAAAGAATGAATACATAAATTACTGTGCTCACAAATGCAAAGAAAATGAAACGTAAGAACAAAACGTCGCATTCACATTTGCACAAGTACAATAACAGACAATACCACAAACACACACACACACACATACACACACACATGCACACACACGCAAAACATAGCAATGTTTAAACAACTCAACAGTGTTCCAGCATCAGGGCAAGTTTTATACATGCACACATGGTGCACTTCCCCAGAGGTTGAAGTATATGTAGGTTGGCTAGCATTGGAGTGCTCCACCTCTCCACCCTCCATGGCTATGCTTTAACCAGGGTCCTAGCTAGGTCACCCAGTGTGTGGACAGTTAATTCCTAACCACATGTTGGGAACAGTCATGGGACACTCCTGGCCTTGTTCCCTGTTGCGCATTCAGTTTAACAAAATATTCGACCGTTGTTTCAATATAAGGTACAGGATCCACAGTGGAAACATGTTCAGTGATACTTACCTGCTGTAGTGTTGTACACATTGTTTGTAGCACACATAATGGAAAAGAAGGAAGATATTAATTACTGTGCTCGCAAATGCTAAGAAACTAAAATTTCACAACAAGATGTCGCATACACATTTGCACAAACTCAACTAACACACACAAACACACACACTCAAACACACAGACACACACAACACACACATAAACTCATACGCACGTAAATCATAGCAATATTTAAAGGATTGAACAGTGTTCCAGCATCAGGGCAAGTTAAATAGATGTACACCCCCAGAGGTTGAAGTACATGTACTGTCGGGTGGCTAGCATTGGTGAGCTTCACCCTCCCACCCTCCATGACCATGCTTAAACCAGGATCCTAGCTAGGTACGGACACAGGTTACCCAGTGTGTGGTCAGTATTCCTAACCACTGGTTGGGAACAGTCATGGGACACTCCTGACCTTGCCCCCTGTTGTGCATTCAGTTTAGTAAAATATTAGGCCATTGTTAGAAGCCTCACAAACAGTTGCACACACTATAAGGTACAGGATCCACAGTGGAAACATGTTCAGTGATACTTACATACTGTAGTGTTCAACACATTGTTCATAGCACACATAATGGAAAAGAAGAATAATGTAAATTACTGTGCTTGCAAATGCTAAGAAAATAAAATTCAAAAACCAGATGTCGCATACACATTTGCACAAACTCAATTAACACACACACACACACGCACACAACACACACATACACACATACGCATACAAGTAATAGCAATGTTTGAAGGACTGAATAGTGTTCCAGCATCAGGGCACATGTAGACCCCCAGAGGTTGAAGTACATGTAGGTTTGCTAGAATTGGAGAACTTCACCCTCCCACCCTCCATGACCATGCTTAAAGCTGGATCCTAGCTAGGTAGGACACAGGTTACCCGGTGTGTGGTCAGTATTTCTAACCAATGGTTGGGAACAGTCATTGGATACCCCTGACCATGTCCCCTGTTGTGCATTCAGTTTAACAAAATATTAGACCATTGTTTAGAAGCCTCACAAACAGTTGCACACAATTTACATGTAAGTTACAGGATCACAGTAGAAACATGTTCAGTGATACTTACCAGCTGTAGTGTTCAACACATTGTTCATAGCCCACATAATGGAGTAGAAGGAATACATAAATTATTGTGCTCACAAATGCTAAGAAAATAGAATATATAACGTAGCACACACATTTGCACAAATACAATAACAGGCAATAACACACACACACACACACACACACATACAGACACAAATCATAGCAATAAACAACTCAACAGTGTTCCAGCATCAGGGCAAGTTTTATACATGTACGCATGGTGCCATTCCCCAGAGGATGAAGTACATGTAGGTTGGCTAGCATTGGAGAGCTTCACCCTCTCCACCCTCCATGGCTATGCTTTAACCAGGGTCCTAGCTAAGACACCCAGTGTGTGGTCAGTATTCCTAACCACAGGTTGGGACAGTCATGGGACACTCCTGGCCTTGTTCCCTGTTGCGCATTCAGTTTAACAAATTATTCGACCATTGTTTAGAAGTCACACAGACAGTTTCACACAATATAAGGTACAGGATCCACAGTGGAAACATGTTCAGTGTTACTTACCTCCTGTAGTGTTGTACACATTGTTCATAGCACACATAATGGAAAAGAAGGAAGATATAAATGACTGTGGTCGCAAATGCTAAGAAAATAAATTTTAAGAACAAAATGTCTCATACACATTTGCACAAACTAACACAAACACACACATACACTCACACACACACACTAACACACACACAACACACACATACACACATACACACATACGCACGCAAATCATAGCAATGTTTAAACGATTCAACAGTGTTCCAGCATCAGGGCAAGTCAAATAGATACACACCCCCAGAGGTTGAAGTACATGTAGGTTGGCTAGCATAGGAGAGCTTCACCCTCCCACCCTCCATGACCATGCTTAAATCAGGATCCTAGCTAGGTACGGACACAGGTCACCCAGTGTGTGGTCAGTATTCCTAACCACTGGTTGGGAACAGTCATGGGATACTCCTGACCTTGTCCCCTGTTGTGCATTCAGTTTAGTAAAATATTAGGCCATTGTTCAGAAGCCTCACAAACAGTTGCACACACTATAAGGTACAGGATCCACAGTGGAAACATACTCAGTGATACTTACCTCCTGTAGTGTTGTACACATTGTTCATAGCCCACATAATGAAAAAGATAGAAGATATAATTGACTGTGCTCGCAAATGCTAAGATATTAAAATTTAAAAATAAGATGGCGCATACACATTTGCACGAACTCAACTAACACACACATACACACACACACATACACAACACAAACATACACACATATGCACATAAATCATAGCAATGTTTAAAGGACTCAAGAGTGTTCCAGCATCAGGGCAAGTTACACCCATAGAGGTTGAAGTACATGTACTGTCGGGTGGCTAGCATTGGAGAGCTTCACCCTCCCACCATCCATGACTATGCTTAAACCAGGATCCTAGCTAGGTACGGTCACAGGTTACCCAGTGTGTGGTCAGTATTCCTAACCACTGGTTGGGAACAGTCATAAGATACTCCTGGCCTTGTTCCCTGTTGTGCATTCAGTTTAGTAAAATATTAGGCCATTGTTAAGAAGCCTCACAAATAGTTGCACACACTATAAGGTACAGGATCCACAGTGGAAACATGTTCAGTGTTACTTACGTCCTGTAGTGTTGTACACATTGTTCATAGCACACATAATGGAAAAATGAAAGATATCAATAACTGTGCTCGTAGATGCTAAGATAACAAAATTTAATATTAAGACTTCACATACACATTCGCGCAAACTCAACTAACACACACACACACAACACACACACATACGCAAACACACCAAATGTTTAAAAGACCCAACAGTGTACCAGTATCAGGGCAAGTTACATACATGTACACACGCTGCACATCCCCAGATGTTGAAGTACATGTAGGCTGGCTAGCATTGGAGAGCTTCACCCTCCCACCCTCCATGACCATGCTTAAACCAGGGTCCTAGCTAGGTACCGACACAGGTTACCCAGTGTGTGGTCAGTATTCCTAAGCACAGGTTGGGAACAGTCATGGGACACTCCTGGCCTTGTCCCTGTTGTGCAATCAGTTTAACATAATTTTCGACCATTTTTTAGAAGCCTCACTTACAGTTGCACACAATATAAGGTACAAGATCCACAGTGGAAACATGTTCAGTGATACTTACCTCCTGTAGTGTTGTAAACATTTTTCATAACACACATAATGGAAAAGATGGAAGATATGAATTACTGTACTCGCAAGTGCTAAGAAAATAAAATTTAAAAACAAGATGTCGCATACACATTTGCACGAACTCAACTAACACACACACACAACACACACACACACAAACACACATCATAGTGATGTTTTAAGGACTCAACAGTGTTCCAACATCAGGGCAAGTTAAAACGATGTACACCCCCAGAGGTTGAAGTACATGTACTGTCGGTTGGCTAGCTTCACCCTCCCACCCTCCATGACCATGCTTAAACCAGGGTCCTAGCTTAGTATGGACATAGGTTATCCAGTGTGTAGTCAGTATTCCTAACCACTGGTTGGGAACAGTTATGGGACACTCCTGACCTTGTCCCCTGTTGTGCATTCAGTTTAGTTAAACATTATGCCATTGTTTAGAAACCTCACTAACAGTTGCACACAATATAAGGTACAAGATCCACAGTGGAAACATGTTAAGTGATACTTACCACCTGTAGTGTTGTAAACATTTTTCATAACACACATAATGGAAAAGATGGAAGGTATAAATTATTGTGCTCGTCGATGCTAAGATAACAAAATTTATAATCAAGACATCACTTGCACATTTGCACAAATTCACATGCACCACACACACACACACAACACACACACATACACACATACACCAAACATTTTAGGAATGTTTAAAAGACCCAACAGTTTTCCAGTATCAGGGCAGGTTTTATACATGTACACATGGTGCACTTCCCCAGAGGTTGAAGTACATGTAGGCTGGCTAGCATTAGAGTGCGTCACTAAAGCACACACATACACACACACACATACACACATAAACACACAAATAATAGCAATGTTTAAAGGACTCAACAGTGTTCCAGCATCAGGGCAAGTTAAATAGTTGTACACCCTTAGAGATTGAAGTACATATAGGTTGGCTAGCATTGGAAAGCTTCACCCTCCCACTGTCCTTGACCATGCTTAAACCAGGATCCTAGATACGTATGGACCCAGGTTACCCAGTGTGTGGTCAGTATTCCTAACCACTGGTTGGGAACAGTCATGGGACACTCCAGACCTTGCCCCTGTTGTGCATTCAGTTTATTAAAATAGGCCATTGTTTAGAAGCCTCACAAACTGTTGCAAACAATACAAGGTACAGGATGCACAATGGAAATATGTTCAGTTATACTTACCTCCTGTAGTGTTGTACACATTTTTCCATAGCATGCATAATGGGAAAGATAGATGATATAAATTAGTGTGCTCATAAATGCACAATAAAAACATGACATCACATACACATTTGCACAAACATACTCACACACACACACACACGGGCACAAAAACACACACATGCACACATAAATTATAGCAATGTTGAAAACACTCAACAGTGTTCCGACTTTTGAGCTTGTGATATATTTCCCCAGTGGTTGCCGCTGGCAAGATAGCATTGGAGAGCTTCACCCTCCTCACCCTCCACTCCATGTATATTTGCCTTTGCTGTACAGTGCATGGTTTGTTTCTTTCTCTTTCACAGCATAGTTTGTGTCTAATGTTCCTCACCGAGGATTTGGAACACTACCACAGACTCGTGGGACACTCCTGACCATGCTCTGTCCAGCATAGCATTAGGTGTGCATTCAGCTTAAGGAACTATTAGTCTGATTGTTTAAAGTCTCAAAATAAATTCTTTCACAGCATAGTTTTGTACATATTGTTCATAATGATGTAAACGATTGTGCTCGCAATTGTTAACAGAACAAGATTTATAAACAAGACATCGCATACACATTTGATCAAACACATTAACACATATACACACACAGAAACACACACACACGTAGATTTGCACAAACATATTAAACACACACACACACACACACACACACACACACACACATACACACAAACACACACATAATGGGACTCAACAGTGTTCTGGATTCTGGGTGTGTTACATAGACATGGTACCAGTGGTTGAAGTTGGCTGGTTAGCATTGGAGGCTCCCCACTCTCCACACCTGTATTTTTGGCCTTGCTGTACAGTGCATTGTTTGTTTTCATATTATTATTCTAAACTTATGCATCACCAGATGTGGCCACACCCCTATATAAACTGATGTGTGACATATGTTCCATCGCCAGTTAGGCAGATTAAAGCTAACCAATATTTGATACTAAATAACATGCATGTACCTCTGCAACTGCATTCACGTCAACACCTCTGGATATCAGTTTCTCCGACAGTCGCTACATCACCTCTATAGCATGCTTTAAAAAGCTGTGGTGGATAAGAAAATGTTGAAACTCACACTGATGCAATACATCAACTGTCAGTTGTTGAAGTTCTTCATTAAAAGAAATCATTGACTATTTGGACACTACTATGCTATCTTAAGGCTAAAGACCTTCTTCCATGTCAGTGCTCCTTTTACTTGTAGTACTAAGTATGTTTTATGACACCATATTAGGGAGTAAACAATGTTTAATGTTTTGATGAAGGGTGAATGATCGTGCAACCCCCCCCCCCCCCCCCCCCCCCCCCCCCCCCCCCCCCTTCCAGCTTTGATAAGGCATGGGAAGCATATAGTATGTTGAAAGGGGGCTTTGTCTAGGTTTAGCAGGTCAAGCCTGCCTCTCTATCTGCAACCCTCCCCTCTAAACAACCTATCCCCAAATTAGATTGCCTCTGTCTGGTTCCAGGTATTGTATGTATATATAAATGGTGTTCTTGGGAAAGCAGCCATTCAGTCTCATAGCCTGCCTATGGACCTGAATATTGCTGACCCACCCACCACTCCACTTGTGCATTGATTGTACCTTGCACACTGATTTTCATGTCATACATCAATGGCAGGCGGCACCCTTCGGGCTTCTACCCTGACCAACCACGTCAAACCCATGACCGCGTCATGGTGTGGCACACCTGGTCGCACCCAAGGCAAGCCAGTGCTACCTTGGTCCCAGATTTGGCCTGATGGGTACACCCTGTCACCAGGTTGCCGCCTGACCCCTTTTGGGCAAAACTGTTATCCGTCAATTAGTATAGATGCATGACAGGGGTTGAGGGAACTCAGTTAGCGATATGCTACAGCATTACAGGGAGTACATGTATGCATTAGCACGGAATGAGCATTCATACAGCATTAAATAAGTGTAGTGTTCAGTTATCCACTACTTTGTACATGCCACTTGTACATACAGCTGTACAATAACCAATTACAATTACAATATCCATAATACCTTCCTTCCAGTGGTACCACACAGTATTGAAAAAGCACGAACACACATTTCACAGTTGCATGATAGCAATCACAAATCATCAATATACATGCTATCATTGCATGTATATTGATGATTTGTGGTAATGGAAATTATGCGTGTTTCCAGCAATGTAACACGTTCTTATTTGTTCAACTCTACCAGTTTTATGTTTTGTGGGTCTTGATGAGCCAAATGAGTCGCTTGGCTCATCAAGACACACGAAACCCAAACAGTTGGTAGAGATGGTGTGCATCCTGAATGTAACTGTGTTTCATGTGTGTGTGTGCAGTGTGTGTGTGTGTGTGTGTGTGTGTGTGTGTGCAGTGTGTGTGTGTGTGTGTGTGTGTGCAGGCGTGTGTGCAGGTGTATGTGCAGTGTGTGTGTGTGTGTGTGTGTGTGTGTGGTGTGTGTGTGTGTGTGTGTGTGTGCAGTGTGTGTGTGTGTGTGTGTGTGTGTGCAGGCGTGTGTGCAGGTGTATGTGCAGTGTGTGTGTGTGTGTGTGTGTGTGTGTGTGTGTGCAGGCGTGTGTGCAGGTGTATGTGCAGTGTGTGTGTGTGTGTGTGTGTGTGTGTGTGTGTGTGTGCGTGTGTGTGTGTGTGTGTGTGTGTGTGTGTACATACAGTGTACATATATTTCTTCACATTAGCTACGGGGTCATAGCTGAACCAGCTCCAGGTACTGGGATCCTGGTTACTGGTTAGCATGTGTTAGGGTCTATCCAACACATGTTGACTAGAGGGCTTGATTTGGGATCTTATATCTCTAAGCAACCAAGGGTGCAGTAAGCCAAACGGGCGGAAAGAAAGTAGTGAAATACTCACATTTGGATTCTCAGTGGCGGATCTACCATGGTTCATCCGTATGCCCGTGAACCTCTCCCACCCCGTCGCGCCCATCCCGCTCCATTAAATTGTACACCTATTTAATCGATGATGGCTCCCTAGTCTCAGACGGAAGGGGAAAGAAATATTCACATTTGGATTCTCAGTGGCCCATCATGGTTCACCCGTATGCTCTCCCACCCCGCCGCGCCCATCCCGCTCCTTTGAATTGTACACCAGTTGTAGGTATTTTAAAATCAATGATGGCTCCCCCGTACAATTCGTATTGATGCATATTTACATCTGTTGATATGAAAAATAATGCAAATTGAAAAACCCTACAAAGCCATATGATGGACGGGGCCTCGTCAGTGAACCTCCCTATTAGTAGAGTCCGTTAACAGCAATTTTTAACGAGATCGTTACAGGGTGGATAAAAGCACCAAAACCGGTGTACATACTCTTTGGGACATATCTATCGATATCAGAAGGGGTGCCACAAAATTGGGATGGTGCACTCCGGGAAATAACGCCTTTAAATGTGCCACGCCCTCTTTGACGGAACTGAAAACATCTAGCACAGTATTTTTTTTAAAAGTAATATTCACAATCACACATTGTCTTAGCGCTTTCTTCCACATGTTTTACGAAGCAAATCATTCCGATAGCCAACATTTTTCGATCTTATATTACCATCTCCGCTGAGCCAGTAACTAAGGTATACGTATCTTCGTCAATTTTATATTGAGTGCACTCATCACTATTCTAGCTTCGTATACTTTTGCATTGTAATGTACTGAGTTAAGCAAAGCAGTGAATTAGTGGGCGCCGTGTTAAGATGTAAGATTTTCAATCTCCATGAAATCGTTTCTCTAATTATACATTGCATGGAAAATTAAAAAAACCAACGAGCCTACGCGTGTGGATCGATGGATTGGACGACTTGCGTGATCTGTTTAAAAGGTGGCGGTGATCTCAGATGTCCAGAAGACTCGCTTCAGAGCAACGGATATGAAGTGTACACAAGCTTCCTAAAAATGGTAGACGAATTTAAAGCTCTGAATGCATTACCAGTTGAGATAGATTTCAAAGGGAATGGTACGGCTGAAATGTCACAGAAACCGAGCAAAATGGCACAAATCTTGTCACCTTAAGTTTGCGCCCTCTAAACTACACAGAATACGTGAAAGCTTAGCAGGCAAACGTACATGTAGTGATGAAGTCTCTCGGAAATCAAAGCGCCTAGCTACTTGTAGCGACAGTAGCTCTTGCATATTCTGTTTAAAAATGGATGGTAAGCTACATCAATGTTCTACAATGAAGCTTGACACTGAACTCCGATATATGGCTACAGAACTCAATGATACAACATTGCTGGCTAGAATTTCAGGGGGGGATATAGTCGCCATTGAAGCCAAATATCACATCGAGTGCCTGGTTAAGTACAAGAATTCTTACAGAAGTGCACAGAGAGCAGCAGTTAGTCAGTACAGTAAAATTGATGAAAACAGATGTCTGCAGGCTTTGGTGTTTGCAGAGGTTGTAGCTTATATTGAAAATGAAGTGGAAAATGGAACTAACATCTTTAAGCTTTCTGAACTGCATATGATATATGAAAACCGTCTGCAGAGTGTTGGAATTACCATAACAGTTAATAAGACCAGATTCAAGTCACAACTGACAGCCCATTTTTCTGATTCTTGCCAGGAAACATCAGACGGAAGGAATACTTTGCTAGTGTTTAATGATGGTTTTCAGAAACTCCTGAAGGATGCCATGGCAAACAGAGATATTGAATCTGAGGCAATTTCTATGGCAAAATTAGTAAAGACAATCAGAATGGATATGCTTGATTGGGCCGAATATGAGTTCAATGGAAAATTTCCACCTGGATGTCAGGAAATCTCTGTACCAGCAAGTCTAAAAGCTCTTGTTGCTATGCTGCTAAATGGATGTAATGTGAAAAACCAAGAAACTGGGCTATCTCAGCCATGTCTTACTATTGCGCAGTTGATATTCTTTAATATGAAGAACAGGCCCTCACAGGGAGCTACTGAAAGGCATGTGAAGCATCGTCAGCCTCCACTTCCACTGTTTGTTGGCCTTAATGTTCACACAGAAACCAGAAGCAGAAAAATGGTTAACACGCTATACAATCTAGGCATCAGTGTCAGTTATCAATGTGTAATTGATTTGGAGAACTCCCTTGCTACAACAGTCTGCAAGCATTTTGAAGATGAAGGCTTGGTTTGCCCCCCAATTCTGAGGAAAGGTATTTTCACAGTTGGAGCTATGGATAATATTGATCATAATCCTTCGTCTACATCAGCCCAGGGTTCTTTTCATGGTACAGGAATAAGTGTTTTTCAGTTTCCCACTAGTTCTAAAGCAGGACTGTGCAGAGATCAATTAGTTTTTGACAAAGCACATGTTGAACACAAGATGCACTCCCTCCCTGATAAGTACATAATTGTTCCAGCAGTCGTTTGCAAATCTGTTGAGCTTTCTGTGCCTGAAATCAAGATTTCAGACGTTCCAGTTGATGTTGAAGCCACCAAAGAAGAGAACAGGTGGATTGAGCATGCAATCCAGCTCATGCAGAAAGATGAATTACAAAACAGTGACTCCATTTCATGGGCAGCTTATTTCGCATCTCGTCAGCCAGAGACTACTGATCCGGCAGCCTGATCTCCCTGTTGCCTTTGTTTAATGAGAAAGCAGCAACATTTGCTATGGTTAAGCCTGGCATGGATATCCAGAGACAGATCACTGCACATCTCAATCCTGGGCAGATTCCTGTTACAGCTTTTGACCAGCCTTTGTTTGCACTAGCAAAATATGTGCAGTGGCAATTTCCTGACATCTATGGAGAGCAACATTATGTTGTGATGTTTGGTGGTCTGCACATTGAAATGGCCTTGTGGAGCACAATAGGAGAACTTCTGGAGGACTCTGGCTGGACAAATGCTTTGTGTGAAGCAGCAGTGGCAAATCAAATGCACTATGATGCATGCATGTACGAATATACTTGTATATTCATGCAAGCGTACTTGATTCACTTACACTGTCCCTCTCTCCCGTTGTGGGAAGGAGGCGTACTTGATTCACTGAAGTACATTCATTTCAGCTATAATTTCACAAAGAGTTTACACTGATCCGTCATTTCTTACTTGTATCTCGGTTGTTCGGTGCTGTGGAGCGATGCGGGTGCTATGGAGCGTCGCGAAGCTGCGGATATATATGGCTTCTCCCGCTCGTTATCGCTCCTGCTGTGCATGTCGACTCGGATAAGAAATTTTCAATGGCACCCCTTCTAGAATGATTCTAGGCATTATAACAGATGTATTTCTAAATTTTCATGCTTTTATCCACCGTGTAACGATTTTTTACTTATGGGACTCCACTATATCTAGATCCACTACTGATTCTATAGTCGCATTTTCACCACTATGCCTGGAAACATCGGAAGCATGTGGCAAAACCAATGGTTTTGGAAAAGTGAGATTGGTTATCCGACTTCGGCAAGCATATGAGGAAGCCATATGACCCATATCGCATACCACGTATTGTCTCACACCAGCATACGATAAAGTAATACTCTGATCAGAGATATATATCTGCTCTGATA
>JABACO010000009.1:4234809-4359809 GCA_013339895.1 Ephydatia muelleri | reverse complement strand
CATACTGTGCTGTAGTACCACTACAGGGACATAAGGGACACATGCTCCTCCTCCATACTGTGCTGTAGTACCACTACATGGACATAGGGGACACATGCTCCTCCTCCTCCATACTGTGCTGTAGTACCACTACATGGACATAGGGGACACATGCTCCTCCTCCTCCATACTGTGCTGTAGTACCACTACAGGGACATAGGGGACACAAGCTCCTCCTCCTCCATACTGTGCTGTAGTACCACTACATGGACATAGGGGACACATGCTCCTCCTCCTCCATACTGTGCTGTAGTACCACTACATGGACATAGGGGACACATGCTCCTCCTCCTCCATACTGTGCTGTAGTACCACTACAGGGACATAGGGGACACATGCTCCTCCTCCATACTGTGCTGCCCAAATAATGCTTCTTAAAATATGTAGGTGCCCAGTCCTTACCACCACCTTCGCTTGAGAGTACTTGCTGACGGCAGCCATCTTGCTTCTTAAGTGCAGCATGCTAGATGACAGGAGAGGGAGGGGCCAGGTGGGGAAGGCCAATCATCAGTGTGGCCTGACTAGCAATAAGCTAACCTCCTCTCTGATCTTGGTGAGCATACTCCCTCTCCTGTCCAAGGTCACCTTCATCCTTTTCAAGCTGGCCAACTGCTCACACACCTGGGAGGTGGCTTTGGTCAGCTCACTCCTGCTACGGGAGAGGTCACGTGTCAGCTGATGGAGGCGGGTCTCCAGCTTCTGATGTGGGTACAAAGGACATGGAAAGGAGGGGGAAGGGACAGGGAGGGTGTGGTATCACCATATATGGGTCATTCGAGAGTACACCTACCTCTTTGACCAAAGTGTTGGATTTCAAGCTGTCTTGACATTTTGCATGCTCCAATGTTAAGTGATTTTTCTTCTCCTTTAATGCCTTTAGCTAGGAGACAAGCTGAAAGTCACAGCAAGTTGGGGGGAGGGGCAGATGGGAGGGACACCTGTAACAGGTTGGTTTCATGCTGAGTCTAAAATTCCATGAGAATGTTTCCAAGTGCCCTCACCACTTCTTCTGGGGGAGGACTGGGCACTGTGGGAACTAGGAGGTTTAGGGAAGTATTTCAAAAAGGGTTAGGAGAGGGGAAAGGCATCTCTCTTACATGGGCCAGATTGCTTGAGGGTCTTCATGCAGAACACATGAACCTCCTCCCTTAGTTGGTTCACAAAGCTCCCATAGCATTCTGCTACATGTGACTGCCTCCGTTTGGCCTGTGCTAGCTTGGGTCAACAATGGGGATGGGGCTGGGTGTCTGCACTCACCTCTGATGCTTCCTGCTTCAAGGAACTTAAACTGGTCTTCCAAAGCTGCAGCTGATGTGAGAGGTCTTCCATTGTGGAGTCTTTCTCTCTCATCTTGAAGGTGTGGTCATGCTCCACCCTCTGGAGCTCTCCTCCCTCACACTTCAATGGTATAGGGTCAAAGTGCAAACCAGGAGAAACATGTAACATCAAGACAAACAAGTGATGGTTGGGAGAATGGATTACAGAGGGGGAGTAGGAGGGCAATATGACCATAACTTTTGTAGTGTGTGTATGTGTACATCTCATCATGTTAGGTGCAGTTCATGGGAAAGTTGTTTTAATCCTTTTCAGTATAGGGTTTCGCTGACCTAGCTTGTGATGTTGTATTATGTGCAATGTTTGAGGTGCGGGGTATATAATTAAGGTTGGTTGGAAAATTGAATAGAGAGTTTTTGATTGTGGTCCCATTACATTGGTAGCAGAGAGCGGTTTAACATTAGCGCAGAGGAGGCAGAATGGCGGAGCAACGACACGTAAGCATACCAAAGCCGTTCGCGAGTGGGGATGCGGGGGAATGGTTCAAACGCTTTGAAATTTGTTGCAAGGCAAATGCATGGGACGAAAAGGCCAAGGTCTTGAAGCTACCCACTCTGCTGGAGGGCGAAGCGCTTGCAACATGGATGGAGCTCAGTGAAGATGAGCAAGGAGACTACGGTGCTGCAAAACAAAAGATGATTGAAAGGATGGTGCCGGCAAGCTTTGTGTCATGGACGGATTTCTCAAGCGCAGACTTCGATCGGGAGAAGCACTATCATTGTACCTTTACGAACTCAAACGGTTATTGGACCAAGCGATGCCTGGTCTCGATGCAACTGCACGCTCTCCGCTATTGCTACACCAATTTATGGAAGGACTACCAACGGTTGTTTCAAAGCAGTTAAGAGCGGCGGGTGACGTAAAGGATTTGGATACGGCGTTGGAGAGAGCAAGAACATTGATGACACTAGAGGAAGGGAGCACTACTGTTGCAGCGATGGAAGAGAAGCTGAGAGAGGAAACACAAGTGCAGAAACTCGCTCACCAAATAACACTGTTAACAGAACAAGTCGCTGCGTTGTCGGTAAGAGACGAAAGGAGAGTCAGGTGTTTTCGTTGCAGACAATCAGGACACTTTGAACGACAATGCTGGAAAAGAGAAGGAAATGCAAAATGTTTTTCGTGTGGACGACTGGGGCATATGGCTCGGAATTGTCGTCAGCAGGGAAACGACAACGGGACGTCCGTAGAGGGCAACAGGCGTCCCCATTAGTTTGTGAAGGCCCCGCTGTAAGTAAGCTAGTTACAATAGCAGCCATTGAAAGTAAAGTTGTTACATTAACGGGGAAGCTAGGCGGAGCAACAGTGAACATCTTGCTGGATTCGGGCTCTTCAATCTCATTGGTGAGAAAGGCGGCGTTACAAGTAGCAGAAAATGTCCGACGCCCACGACACTCATTCAACTCGTGACAGCTGCCGGTGAAAAGCTTAAGATTGTTGATTACGTAACAGCACCTATTCAAGTGGGTGACAGAACAATAGAGCACAACTTTGTCGTAGTGGATAACTTGATTACCTCAGTGATCCTTGGGGTCGACTTCATGCAGAAGCATGGATTGGTTTTGAACTTCTCCCATTCTCCTGTTCAGGTTCTCTACAACAATAACAATCGCAATAAACCAGACGGATTATCAACACTCCTGCCCATCATACAGAAAGCAAAGAGTACTTCTCATTTTGCAGCAGCGACAAGAAGCCAGGATGAAGATGTGGTTGATGAATGTGCTGTTCCAAAATTTGGAAACTTGGTGGCCTCCTTTGAATTACCAGAATGTCCGAGATCTGAGCTAAAGACGGTTGTGGGCAAGTTCAAAACCTTGTTTAGAACACTGCCAGGAAAAACGGACTATGCAGACCACTATATCCCAACAACAGGCTCACCTGTCAGAGTCCCACCACATCGCATTCCTGAACAGTATCGCTCCGAAGTAGAAGAGCAAATCAAGAGCATGTTACAGCAAGGCATAATTGAGAATAGCTGTAGTCCATGGATGGCACCTGCTGTGTATGTTGAGAAAAAGTCTGGAGACATTCGATTATGCGTTGACTATCGGGAGCTTAACAAAAGAACGAAAAAGGATGCTTACCCACTACCCTTGCCAGATGAGGTGCAAGGACACATGGCAGGAGCAACCATCTTTTCAACATTAGACCTCCAGTCAGGATACTGGCAGCTTCCAGTATATGCAAAAGACAGAGAAAAGACAGCATTATGTCCAGGACCTGGAATGGGACTGTACCAGTTTACACGAATGCCTTTTGGCCTGACTGGTGCTCCCAGCTCATTTCAACGCCTGATGGACACAGTAATGAGAGGGCTGTTGTTTGTGAGAACATATATAGATGATGTCATCATATTTTCTAAAGATGAGAGCCAGCCAACACAAGGAACACTTGAATATTGTCTTCCAGAAACTTCAAGGAGCAGGATTAACACTTCGAGGGGAAAAGTGTCATATTGGAATGGACAAAGTTTTCTATCTGGGACACACATTTTCGGGTGCTAGAATGATGCCTGATCCAGGCAAAGTCAAAGTTGTGGAAGAATGGCCTACCCCACATGATGTACATTCTGTTCGCCAGTTCCTGGGTCTAGCATCCTACTATCGGCGTTATGTCAATGCATTTGCAGCAATAGCAGCTCCACTTCACGTTCTCACTCAAAAGGACACTCCATTCAACTGGACAACAGAATGTGATGCAGCATTTCAGACTCTAAAGCAAAATCTTGTGCAGGCCCCAATACTGGCTTACCCTAGGTTTGACCAAGATGCAGGTACTTTTGTTCTGCAAGCTGATGCGAGTGCCGTTGGACTTGGGGCAGTACTTGAACAGGATGGTCATGTCATTGCATACGCCAGCCGAAGCCTCAACAAATCAGAGCAGCAATACAGTGTAATACAGAAGGAATGCTTAGCTTTGGTAAGTTTCGACATTACTTATTGGGTGGCCCTTTCAACATTACAACAGATCATGCACCACTTCAATGGTTGTCAGCTCAGAAAATGGAAGGTTTATTGTGTCGTTGGGCATTTGCAATACAAGAATATGATTTCCAGATTGAATATAAGAAAGGATCGCAGAATGGAAATGCAGATGCCTTGTCTAGGCGCAGTGTAGGAGCTATTACCCATTCTGGACAACCATTGGATGATATGCGGAAAGCACAGAGAGATGACCACGCCATTGGCATAGTTTATACAACATTGCTGAGCAAGAAAACCCCCACTCATTCTGGAAAGTGAGACAGCACCCACTCAGGAGATATCGATAGCTCTGGTCACAGCTGCAATTGATCAACGGCATAGTATGTAGACGGTATGCTCCAAGTCCAGCCTCGGATGTGATTTCAGTACCAGTGCTTCCAGAAAGTCTTCAAAGGGAAGCACTACAGAGGAATCATGATGCTCCATCTGCAGGTCACCAAGGAATAGAAAAAACCTTGCAAAGATTGAAGCAAGAAGCGTTTTGGGCTAATGTGGCAAAAGATGTCAATCAGTACTGCAGCAAGTGTGTTGTCTGTCAACAAGCAAAACTTCCAACCCCAGCCCCAATGACCAACATACCTATTGGCAGACCATGGAAGATGATAGCAGTGGATGTGTTAGCAGTTCCGAGGTCAGTCAACAACAACATATATTTGCTCGTGATACAAGATTATTTTACAAAATGGGTCGAGGCTATTCCACTTCCAGATCAGACTGCAAATAGGATCACAACTGAGATTATACGTCTTTTTGCAGTGTATGGAATACCAGATATTCTGCACTCAGACCAAGGTACCAGTTTCGAATGTACCATCTTTCAACAGACATTGGAAGCATTTGGAATCAACAAACGTCGTACCACAGCTTACCACCCACAGTGTGACGGCATGGTTGAACGTGTGAACAGATCACTACTGCAGCTGTTAAGAGCATATGTAGAGAAGGACTATGAATGGGAGCGTTATCTACCACTGGTGCTCTATGCTTATCGTACAGCAGTACACACGTCAACTGGAGTCTCACCATTTGTACTCATGTTTGGTAGAGAACCAAGGAGTAACGATTTATCGCCTCATATTGCATTTGACACAAACTCATACCAGGGCTATCTGCAAGCAAAACTAGCAGAACTACGTGATTTTGTGGATGCAAATATGGTACAGGCTGGAGCTGCTCAGAAAACTTATTTTGATTCTCATGCCAAGCTGCGATTTTTTAAAGAAGGTGACACTGTTTGGCTGTCAGTTCCACAATGTAGTAAGCTGGGAAGTAAATGAAAAGGCAAGTGGATTATAAAATCTGTCAAGAATGACATCAATATGGAGATCACAGATGGAACAAGAACACGGATTGTTCACATAAATCGACTGCAGCACAGGAATCAGCGTCAATACAATGAAGTACCACCAAAGGACTATCCCACAATTGATGGTCTGGAATGCACCCCAGATTGACCACATAATTACTTCTCCTGATCTGCCAAGAGAAGACCTGCCAAGAGAAGACTTGCCAAGAGAAGACCTGCCAAGAGAAGACCTGCCAAGAGAAGACCTGCCAGAAGAGCAGAGACGATACCCCACAAGACAAAGGAGACAACCAGATAGGTACTAAACACTGTGCTACAAGTTGGATATACGATAGTGTATACTCTGCGTATATGCTAAATATACATATGAATATACACATGCTATACGCAAAGAATACGCATTGGTATATTTTGCGGATAGAACCAGAATCTCATGTCGTATATTTTGCGTATACTCGATACTATCACGTGCGCTTATTATGGGTTTGTTAACATATGTCTCCGTGCACCATGTCCGCTTCCGTACTCAGCACATATTTGGAAACGTCTCCGAATCTGTTCACTGTATACTAGCTTGTTTCTATTTGTGTACTCATGATCAAATTTATAATAAAATTATCAATACAATCGATAAAAGAAAACATAAAATGCGTTATAACGTTCAAGCTTTCTCTCGAATCATCCAGGGTTGTGCAGTTGGTGGACTGGATGCGTCTAAGAGCGGTCCTTCAACTCTCTGCTTCTATGGATGGAGCCTCGAGTTGCTAGTTCCTTTTATTCGTTCATCCAAGTCATCAATCAAGTCATTTAGCGTGTCAGAACGTCACAACGGACGGCGACGTTGTAGAGTTTGAGCGTTCTGGTCGTCGCTCTCCTCTTCTGACATCATTGTAGGCTTGATGTCCCCCATAACTGCTTCTCTTCTTCTATCAGCATTTGGCACCCTTTCTCCCACAACTACGCCACAATAGCCTTTCTTCTGTCTGCATAACAAACCTTTTTACCAAATGCTACAGCAGGAAAAGAGCATAACAAGACATAGGTAGGACGTACGCTGTTGAGCTTAATAGCCTTCAATTACCCTGAGTTCGCTTGTACCACCTAGTAAAAGGAGGATATGGTGGTAGGGTGAATAAATAGGATTATGAATTTAAGGCTCTACCTTTAACTGTAGCGACAATAGCGTGAAGGTCTTCATCGAACTCTGCCGCGATACATGGTCGTGATTGCGTTAGAAAAAAACGCACAATCGCTTACCTTTCATCAAGCCGAACTGAAGTGCTGATCTTCCTTCTGACTGCTAGAATTCTGAAATATGCCTTACCTATATTTCAGTGGGGCTTCCACCATATCCTTGCGATGCAATACAGCTTCATCGATGTGTCTTAGTATATCAGCGACGACTTGCTATTCCATGGCCGGTGAACTTACCTGAAATCCAAGTCCGCGGACGCTGCGCTGTCCTGGCAATTTGCCGGGTGAGGCATCGTCAAAATGTCTTGGCATAAACAAAATGGTTTACGAACTATGAACATCTCAATATACTTTTGGACTAACCTGACGTCCGTCATCCAGTTCTTTCTGGTGTGCTGGCAGCTGCCTGATATCCCTGCGACCTCGATCGCCCACTCCGCGTGGTAGTTTGGCGCCAAATTACTAGTACACTTGTAATTAATTTAATAAGTTTATAAACGTAGTCTACATGTATGACAAATGTCGTTTCAAACTTTCAATTCACTAGATAGTTTTACTATCTATGGTATCACGTATGTGTGGGGCTTGTGAAGTGCACTAATATTCACGGTAATCCACTTCTGAAGAAACGCGTAGCTGGGTTTGCTAGACTATTTTGTAGTTATGAGATTAGCATGCATCGTGCTATTTGTGTTCTGATTGGTAAGACGCTCGGTAGCCGGTTGAAGTTGTGAAGGGTATTCCAGTGTCACGTAACCACAATGAGCAGCTCAGCTTTCCCATGATGATATACGTATATAATCTATGGCACAAGGTGGGGGCGTGGCATAATAACAAATACAGCCGTCTATATAAGTTCGATCAGATGCATAGCTCCTCAAAATGCTTTCTATGCACCGTCACATGGTCTAGAGCCACAAGTGTATGTTGTATGCATCTATACTTGTACATGATCAGCCGCTAATAGGTATTAATCATGCACTGAACAAAACATTAATGTGCATGCATTGCATATTATTACTATTAATATTGTTATTTTATGTTTATGAATCTTACAACTGCGCATGCATCATGTAGGATGCAAACCTTGAGGTGTTGTTCTAACTGTGCCGGCATTAATTCATAATTCGATACATGCGAAATGAATGCACGCGCGTTCTTTATTTTTATACATGATTCAATCCGATATGTGCTATGTGAGAGAGCTGTGATAATCATGACCCAAGTAGAAAGTCATTCAGAACTGCTGCTTCTATGTTTATGCATACTTATCACATGGTATACGCATTGAAACATGCTTTGTTGGGATTTTAAAACAGGCATTCAGGTGTTCCTGGGTACCCGATCGCGAGCCCCTTTTCCTTTTGCATGTGATGATCATGACCCATGTAGAAAGCCATTCTGAACTGTTTCCCCTATGTTTACACATACCTATTACATGGTATAGCCATTGAAACATGATTGGTTGGGATGTTAATATTTATAATTGATGTTCCATTAACTCTCATTTTGGTCTTTCTCAGGGACTGTAGGTTTATACTGAGGTGTTCACATCTTTATATTAGGCTGTTCTAAGTGTTGAAGGTCGTAACAATCTCATTGTAATGTCCATGAACCATGTGATGGTAATGACCACGATACTAAAGTTACACATGTGTTAATCAATATGTACATATATACACGCATGTGCTGATGTACAATGATGATGGTCTGGTGTCAATAGTGGTGTGATGTCAAAGCTTCCTTGCCCTTTAAAGTAGCCAGCCATGATGTCCTGAATTGAGACAGAATTTAGGGCTCAATTCCACATTTGAACAGAAACACTATGACTCACGTGGCGGTAACGCCCACTTCCGGTCACAGGCTCATCTTGGGGATGGGTCACTCTCTTCACCCTGCAATGTGGACTGTCGTGGTGAGATGCTGCTCTGAATTGTGACAGAATTTAGAGCTGAATTTCACATTTTAACAGAGACACTATGACTCACGTGGCGGTAACGCCCACTTCCGGTCACAGGCTCATCTTGGGGGTGGGTCACTCTCTGCACCCTGCAATGTGGACTGTCGTGGTGACATGCTGCTCTGAATTGTGACAGAATTTAGAGCTCAATTTCACATTTTAACAGAGACACTATGACTCACGTGGCGGTAACGCCCACAGGCTCATCTTGGGGATGGGTCACTCTCTTCACCCTGCAATGTGCACTGTCGCGGTGACATGCTGCTCTGAATTGTGGCAGAATTTAGAGCTCAATTTCACATTTTAACAGAGACACTATGGCTCACGTGGCGGTAACGCCCACTTCCGGTCACAGGCTCATCTTGGGGGTGGGTCACTCTCTGCACCCTGCAATGTGGACTGTCGTGGTGACATGCTGCTCTGAATTGTGACAGAATTTAGAGCTCAATTTCACATTTTAACAGAGACACTATGACTCACGTGGCGGTAACGCCCACTTCCGGTCACAGGCTCACCTTGGGGGTGGGTCACTCTCTTCACCCTGCAATGTGGACTGTCGTGGTGACATGCTGCTCTGAATTGTGACAGAATTTAGAGCTCAATTTCACATTTTAACAGAGACACTATGACTCACGTGGCGGTAACGCCCACTTCCGGTCACAGGCTCATCTTGGGGGTGGGTCACTCTCTTCACCTTGCAATGTGGACTGTCGTGGTGACATGCTGCTCTGAATTGTGACAGAATTTAGAGCTCAATTTCATATTTTAACAGAGACACTATGACTCACGTGGCGGTAACGCCCACTTCCGGTCACAGGCTCATCTTGGGGGTGGGTCACTCTCTGCACCCTGCAATGTGGACTGTCGTGGTGACATGCTGCTCTGAATTGTGACAGAATTTAGAGCTCAATTTCACATTTTAACAGAGACACTATGACTCACGTGGCGGTAACGCCCACTTCCGGTCACAGGCTCATCTTGGGGGTGGGTCACTCTCGTCACCCTGCAATGTGGACTGTCGTGGTGACATGCTGCTCTGAATTGTGACAGAATTTAGAGCTCAATTTCACATTTTGAATGTGAACGTGAAGCAAACCACTCATACCCATCAGTCACTTGACCCCTACCATTGGGGTGGGAGCTTAAACAGCAAACCTTGCATCACATACACTTGAATGTGCAGACATGAAAGTTTGTCATTAGAAGCAAACCACTCACCTGAGATAGCTATACCCATCAGTGTCACCATCAGACAGTCACATCCCCATTAGAGTCACATGACCTCTACTTGACCGGGTGACAACTCTGACCAATTTATACACCAAACCATGTGTCACATATCTACACAGATAGACATGAAAGGTTGTAAATTGCATTATTAAATGCAAACCACTCACTTTAGATAGCCACACCCATCAGAGTCACATGACTCTTAGGAGACAATTGGGGTGACAACTCGACCAATTTGAAGCATATACACCAAACCTAGCCAGGAGATGGGCGAGGGGTGGGGATGGGGGGGTTGTTGGGTCGGGTCGGTCGAACGACCCCCTCCCGACGACTACCATCCACTACAAGTTATATATAGAAATGGACGGCTCCCGGGTGTGGTACTAGGCTGCCATAACTCGGACCTGAAGCGCCCCTTCCCCTCCATTGGCCCAGTTGTGAATCCAACGCTCGCTATAAGTCGAGTCCCAAACAGAACGATGTCGACACCCCGGCCACTTTCAAGTGGCTGGCTATGTATGATCCTGCATTGTCCGAATCGAATATTACGCATGTGGTCCCACTACAGCTTATAATTCTGGCATCAAAACTATCCTATTTTAACTGATCACATACCTTGTAAATTTTTAGTTGAAGGTATAGGTATTCGAATTTAAACCATCAAAATAGTTATAGGGTTATTAAGAAATTTAATGTTTTAAATTTGATAATTCATATCTACGTGGATATCGAGCATACTGCCTACGACTCGCGCTACGAGTCTTCATACGATTCTTGATATTTGCCTCTTGATCCAAGTCTATAGAGGCGTTCCCATGCTGGCAACTACCAATTCCTTTAATACCGACTACGAATCCGATCCATAAAGTTTTTATTGACCACTACTGTATGTCCACAATGCTCTACGTTCGAAATCACATTGGAAACATACAGCCATACATTCTTGATCGAGAGGTTCAAACTTATAATCTGAAGAGTCATATCAAAGTCATTTCTATTTTTACGTAAGTTATCTAATTTGCAAATTCATTGTGGTTTGTGTATTCTTAATACTTCGAGAATACGCGCAATGAATAATTGTCACCTGTGGATTCTTAAAATATACCAGGTGGATATTCGTAATATACACTACCCTTGGTATATTGATGGTATACGCAAAATATACGCAAAAATATACGCTATCGTATACTACGTTTTTTGCACAGTGTAAAGCTTGAGGGCAAGCTTAAAGAAGGCAGAGCATATGTAGTGTGTGTATGTGTACATCTCATCATGTTAGGTGCAGTTCATGGGAAAGTTGTTTTAGTCCTTTTCTAGTATAGGGTTTCGCTGACCTAGCTTGTGATGTTGTATTATGTGCAATGTTTGAGGTGCGGGGTATATAAGGTTGGTTGGAAAATTGAATAGAGAGTTTTTGATTGTGGTCCTATTACACTTTAAGGCAAAGATACACTAGGAAATATGTTGCTGTGTAATATTTCAGTAATCTACAAATTTACTGAAATTTAATTCATACAAGTAAATAAAAACATTCTCTACGAGCTCGAGAAAGTTGGTGCGATATAGGATTTGATGGCAATTGGTGGTGTAAAAAGCAAGGAAACAAGGTCTTATCAGAAGGGAAAATGTAATAGTCCTATATTTAGCACAGAAACAACACATGCCCTAGAAATGTGCTAAATATAGGACTATTACATTTTCCCTTCTGATAAGACCTTGTTTCCTTGCTTTTTACACCACCAATTGCCATCAAATCCTATATCCCACCAACTTTCTCGTAGAGAATGTTTTTATTTACTTGTTTTATTGATTTTTTTTTGTATGTACATGTACAACGGGTTGTGTGACGTCATATGTGTGGGTGCAAGTAAAGTTTTAGTTAAAGGTGGGATGTGCGTTTTAATTAGTCATATTTACCAATGATTGCTTTGGTTTAAACGCCATTACCAAGATAATCACGTGAGACGTGACACGCATGCGCATGTCAATAGTGCGCTATTGCGTGCTGCCTCAAGAGCATATAGCGCTTGCCATTACAAGTTTACAACAATGGTAAAATTAACGGTGATAACAGCACACAAATAGCACATAAACACATTAGTAATAGTACACATGAATATACTCCGCGTAAAAGTTCACTTCACCGCCTCGTCCTCGTTCTCTGTCTCCTCGTCCTCGTCCTCTGTCTCCTCGTCCTCGTCCTCTGTCTCCTAGTCCTCGTCCTCTGTCTCCTCGTCCTCGTCCTCTGTCTCCTCGTCCTCTGTCTCCTCGTCCTCGTCCTCTGTCTCCTCGTCCTCTGTCTCCTCGTCCTCTGTCTCCTCGTCCTCTGTCTCCTCGTCCTCTGTCTCCTCGTCCTCTGTCTCCTCGTCCTTAGTCTCCTCGTCCTCTGTCTCCTCGTCCTTTGTCTCCTCGTCCTCTGTCTCCTCGTCCTCTGTCTCCTCGTCCTCGTCTTCTGTCTCCTCGTCCTCTGTCTCCTCGTCCTCTGTCATAATAGCATCTCCAGCACCACCGTCAACTACCCTTACAACATCGCCGCCCTCTCCAACACCGCCATCCTCTGCATCCATGTTCTCCAGACTTCGGACTTCTTCCGCTGTAATATCCATGAGCATGCCCTTATGAATTGCTTATATAGGCCTATCGAATGTTCTAGTTTGTTTGAAAGGCTGGGCTTGACCTTCTTACATCAGGCCTAGGGAGGAACATGCTAATAAAAGGCTGGACTTCACCTCGTTTGAAGTGGGACATTTATTCATTTTTTGTACAAAATAGATTTTTAGGTCATCCAGGGTACGTTCACACTTACACATGAGAGCTTTGAACAGAGACATCACTAAGGAGCATGGTACTAGGAAAAGGCTGGACTTCAGCTTGTTCGAAGTGGGACATTACTCTAATTTTATACCAAGTCTGGAGTTCACCTTCCATATTACTTCATGATAAATAATAACCTTTTGACCATCCCATGAAGTTGGTAATGTTCACAGTAACAAAGTTATAATCAAATTTCATAGATGGAAAAACAACATAATGCTATATTCAACATGCATGTGTGTGTACAAACAATACATTCACTGTTTGGAGATTAATTTTCAGTACATGTAGTTGATATTCAAGAGACCTCTTCCATTAGCTTGTTTCATCACAGAGGGTAGTAACTCTGCCAATCACATCCACTCAGTCACCATCAGATATCATCTCAATATCAATGAAGTGATGCACCACGGCCACCACCCAGGACAACATCTATCCCAAACACTCCACCTCTACAAGGAATGAGCTTTGAACAGTTGCTTACAAAGCTATATGCACACACACACACACACACACACACACACACACACACACACACACACACACACACACTGTACTTGGTGATCAAGAAATGATTCTTCCAGTTGAGTGAACAGAAGCCATACAGAAGTGCTAAAGCAAATTAAGCTTTGAACAGTTTCTGAAGATCAGATATAAAACCACAACATGCACAAACACCCACCTACCCACCCACAACACCACCCACAACACACCCATGCACACCCACAACATGCACAAACACCCACCTACCCACCCACAACACCACACACAACACACCCACACCCATGCACACCCACACCCATGCACACCCACACCCATGCACACACACCACACACACACACACACACACACACACACACACACACACACACACACACACACACACACACACGACCACCACACTACTTACATCTGTACACAATTGGGTGAAATACTTCTCCTGCCCCAAAAGAGATGCTAGGAATGTCTGTAACCTGATGTGGTTTGAGACTCAGAAACATGTGTTAGAAATGACACTGTACAACCTGATGTTGATGTTGAGCCATTACAATAACTGGTGTATATCCAGAATGCTATGTTGAGCCATTACAATAACTGGTGTATATCCAGAATGCTATGTTGAGCCATTACAATAACTGGTGTATATCCAGAATGCTATGTTGAGCCATTACAATAACTGGTGTATATCCAGAATGCTATGTTGAGCCATTACAATAACTGGTGTATATCCAGAATGCTATGTTGAGCCATTACAATAACTGGTGTATATCCAGAATGCTATGTTGAGCCATTACAATAACTGGTGTATATCCAGAATGCTATGTTGAGCCATTACAATAACTGGTGCATACACATGGGGGAAAAAATGGCCTACTTGCAATGCTACGAATAGAGTATCTCAGCTGAACTTCAACTATCAGAAGCACCAGCTTTTTTTTTTTTTACAACTGTTGTACTCACGTCAATTGTACTGGACCATTTCCTAGCAGAAATTCTATTTCGCTGCTCCCACCACACCTCTACCCACACCAGTTAGTAATATGCTCACATAGCATGAATAATATGCTCACATAGCATGAATGAATGAGAGTTGCTTTAACAGGAACACAGTGCCTTCAAGTATATCACCAGTGGTCTAGGGTCATCCATCTCATGAGCTGTTGGTTGAAAACAGCTTTGCCCTATTGTATGACCACAGCGTATGTGGTTTTAGGGACTGGTTAGCTGTTGGTTGAAAACAGCTTTGCCCTATTGTATGACCACAGAGTGTGGTTCAAGGGACTGGTTAGCTGTTGCATAGTTGAATAACAGCTTTGCCCTATTGTATGACCACAGCGTAGGGACTGGTTAGCTGTTGGTTGAAAACAGCTTTGCTAGCAGTAGCCAGCTATGGCATGCCCTATTGTATGACCACAGCTATGTTTACTCAAAATGCACTGGTCCATGTTTAGCACAATGAGAATTTGATTCTATCTGCTCAATACACACATAGTGCTAGAGCTGATGTAATACATGTACACATGCCTGTACATTCCAATCCGTGTGAATTGGATTAGATTACTGAGATGTTACTATATCAAAATGGTTATTATTTGTCCATACAATATACATAGACATTTGACACAGTGTCACATCATCAGGCAAAGCGCTATCCAGTACATTGGGGATTACTGGCATCCATGTTTTAGCAGTTGGATCATAGGAATATATGTTGCAATTCATCATGTGAGCAAATGCATACATTTCTGTCTCAGACCCCCAACCATAGCGTCCTTCTGAGTTAGGACGGTCCATGTGTGAACTTGCAATGTAATGATCCAAACTGGCATAATTTATTACATTTAGCTGTGCACATGCTTCAAATAATGGTGCAATACTTCTCATGTGTGCAACAATTGCCATGCGTATAGCCAAATGTTGGTTTTGTGATCCCGTCAAGATGTATGAAAAACATCGAAACAGGCAGTTCCCATCACCTACGCCCTTCACCACAGTTCTGAGATTAGGACGTCTCAAAACAACATTAGGGCCACCAGGCTCTACAAAGTCATGTGGACCAGCAAATACAAGGATAAGCTGTCTGCACTTTTCCCGTTGCCACTGTTCATCAGTCTGATAATACCTGTACTCTGGCCAGGTAATACGAGGTGCAACCCGTGCTACAGCACGTACATCATTACCTTTAGTCAAATCAATAACACTGGAATTTGAATTTGAATGGAATTTTTTCTCAGCCTTAGATTCTTCTATAGGGCTATCTACCTTCTTTCCATTCAAGTTGCTTGCAGAGGTCTGGCTGCAAGTCATTGGTATAGGTTTGACAACGGTAATGTCAACTGTTTTTTGCTTCTTAGTACCTGCACTATGCTTAACAGATGCTCTTTTGGGATGCTGTACGACAGGGTCAGTTGTGTGCACTAATGGCAAAGCACTAATCTTATGTTGGACAGCTTTGCACTCTTTGGAGAGTGGAATGGAGGTATTGTCAGGTCTAAACAGTTTCCTAAGCCTATTGACCTCTTGAACACATTCATCACTGACCTTTATAGATTTAGGGTCAAAAGCTAGCAAGTGCAACCCAGCTAATGTTCTAACTCTGGAGATGACAACGTATGCCATTCCTGTAGCAAACACGCTGCTGGACAGGTCTACAATGACACAATCTAGCGACAACCCTTGGCATTTGTGTATGGTGACAGCAAATGCTAAAATCAATAGAAACTGTTTTCTGTACACGTAGAACCGACGCAGAATCTGAAATCTGCTACGAAAACGCTCAATTTTGAACGGCACCTTTGGAGTGTGATCAAATGTGACCTGAATGCACTCTTTGGAAATTGCAGTTACAGAGCCAAGTGTACCATTCACTAGCCCTTGACTAGTGTCAATATTGCGTCGTAGCATGACTCTAGCCCCTACAGCTAGATTCAATTCTGCCTCTAATCCAGCAGTCATGTTACAGTCTTTGTTTAGCCTTTCTAGTTCAGATGATGCCCTCTTGGTCCATTTCACTGTCCCTGCTGTTTCATCAAATTCATCGATGCAGGGTAACCGAGCAACTTCTGAACCCACTTTTGACAGCATGTCTGTGTTGAACTGGTCACATGACTTTCTTGTTGCAAACAGGCAAACAGGAGATAATCCCTGACCTAAAAGTTCTTGGAACTTTTCAACAGCCGTGCATGTAATAACAGCTTTGCGCAACTGAGCAACACTTTTATCTGAAACACAATTTACCCAAACCTCATTTAACAACTCGCCAAATTCTGGGTCACGTTTCTGTCGCTCATTAATGGTCAGCTCATCATATACGACAGTTTCTCGCCATATGTTCACTGATGCCATGCAACCTAGCTTTGTGGCAATCACTTTGTTGGAAACATTCTGAAACACCATTGAACCATTAACCGGTGGGAGTTGAAATATGTCACCAACAAACAGAATGTTCATGGACCCAAACCATTGATCACCACCAAACAATTCTTCTAGTCTGAGGTGTATGTAAGCAAAAGAGAGGCTGCTAAGCATGCTGACCTCATCAATAATGATCAGCTTAAGGTGTTTGAAACCATTTCTCATGACTTTCAACGATTCTTTAGGAAGAGCCCAATCGGTAGATGTTTTTGAATCATGCTCTATTGGTAATTGGAATAGTCTGTGAACAGTAACACTATCTATATTAAATGCAGCCAACCCAGTTGGGGCAGCTAGTGCACACCTTACAGACTCAGGCTTGTCTTTCCACATATCATTTACCATGGCTCTGATGGTGTGAATAAGGAAGGACTTTCCAGTCCCACCAACTCCGCTCATGAACATGCACAACGGGGTAATATTAGTACAGGAACATTGACCATTTTCATGGTGCTTTTGGTGCGAGAGATGGTCGATGACATTTTTGAAGACTCGCAATTGATCTGCATTCAGCTTTGCAACACGATCTTCAACTGTCTCTGTCCCTGATTTACCCTCGTTCAGGTGGAACACGTCCTCCATTGCTGCCTTAGCTTCACCCTGGAAGAACGCGTCTTCCTCTGCAGGAGGTGCTGGTGCTTCTTGCTCCTGTCTGGCTTCATTAATTTTTCTTCCAGCTGTCTGTGCTTTAAGAAGTGCCTGTAATTTTTCGTGGTGTTTAGACAGATCAGCATTTTCAACAATGAAGCGATTAAAAGCAAGCTCAGCTGTTTCATTCTCTGCAGTTAGATTGCTCTCGTCTCGAAATGGGATGAACAGCAGCATGAGAGAATAGTAGTAGTCCTCTCTCTGGTTTTCAATCGAGGGGTCAAACAGTTTGTGATTTGGCAGAATACGTTTCTGCAATTTCTGGTATACTCTGGTACCATTGTCCCGAGTCCCAGAATATGCATACCACTTTACAAAGTCATACAGGCACACATTCTCCAGCTCTTCTGGTCTAGTAGGGTAATATATGTCAACCACACTACCCTCTAGAATATCTGTGGAACCTGGATTATTCTTTTCCATTTCAACAAGCTGTGTATGACTCTTAAGCCTTCGTTTCCGTTTATGTGGCATGGCAACATCAATCCATTTTACAGTCACCGATTTCTCGGTGAGATGGTCACCAAGCAGTAGGTCACTGGCTTCATAGAGACCACACTCTCTGGAACGCAAGGACCTGATGCCAAATGACCACAGCTTGCTGTAAATGCTACTGTTAGCATTGACCTCCTGCCACACATCTTGCATGTTACTTTTCTCAGCTTTGGTTACATAACCTGTTACGTAATGTGCAAGAGTCAATGAAGATTCGGCTGTAAACTGAATATCCATGTTGGCCTTCCACAGAAGAAGGATTAATGGATTGTAGTCATTAACTCAACATTCTTGTACAGATCGTGGAAGGCAATAAATCTTCTTCCTAGATTTAAGGCATTCCTCCACAGGGTTTAGCACTGCAATGTCTGTACAATCACGTGGAAAGCCAAATCTGCATGTGGTAATGAAACCACTTTTAAGCTTTCGTCTGCGTTTGCAATAGTCTGTGCATTTATGCATTTGGTACTTTGTGACTAATGCATGAAGTTCAGGATTAAGAGTTGCATCAGGGATTTTGCATGTGATGCGTTCTTGGATCCACGCAAGAACATCTTTTGGGTTACTCTTTCCAATCACAGGAGCACCTTGGATCCACAATAATGAGGAGCTCCCCGCATCTGATATTCTTTCTTGAAATAAAAGTGTTCAACTATTCCAAGCACAGATCCTTTCAATACAACAGTATTAAAGAGATCATGAAAATGTTGTGAAAATTTTCTAGACACAGAAACCGGGGTCCTCAGTGCAAAGTTTCAATATGGGATAGCTAGCAGGCTGATCATTGACCTTCCTGAGGTATCTAGAAATGTGCTCAGAGTCATACTCAGCACAGCTAAAAGTAATGAACAATGTAGGAGAACCGTATTCCCTCAGCATGCATTTTAGTTCACTACTTCTATGGAACCAGTACTGTTTAGTGCCACGAACAGACTGGAATATTGTGGAAAGGTTTGCCTCAATACTTTCATCCGATTTCGATACCCCAGCAAGGAATTCATGCACAGGCATCTTCCCTTTACCCGTACTCTTTAGAACATTGTAAATGCCAGCAGAAATTTGCCTCATTTCCTGCTGCCACAATAAGAAGAATACGTATTGTGGATCTTTTCGAAACCTAGGATCTTTGTTCAGTAGCCTAGACTTGGCGTACTCTGATGCTGACACATGCTTATCTCGAGGATGGAATTCACCAAACTGACCAGAGGGGAAAAGTGTTGGAAAACACATAACATCGAGATGTGTCTGTCTGCTTTAGGTCAGCATGCGTAACATGCAGGTGTGTTTCAATACAGCCAAGACCAGGCGATGAGTGGTCTTCGCTTACTACGGCATGCTCTTCCCCATCCTCACTGAACAACTTTGGTAAGTCCTCCTGCAAACCTAGGTACTCTATTAGCTCCTCAACACTTCCACTAGAAAGCATTCCATCAATAGCTTTAATGTCCTTATGCTTTTTGTAGGCAGCATAAAGTCTCCACAGGAAGCCCCGTAACACTGGGTAGTGAGGTGCTGCTGACCTGATCACCCTCAATGGACTGGAGCATGTTGGGAACTCACAACAAATAGGATGTCCACCACATCCACTAAAGCGCAAGTCTGATGATTTCAATGTGACATTGTGATGCACATAGCCACACCCTGAATCAAGGTTGTCAAGGCCAGCTCTGAGATCCTCCATGCATTTCTGAAATAGCAACTTTGTCCCCAAAACTGCTTCCATTTCACCACTAGTAAGCAGCCGACACTCATTAGTGCATTTCCATTTCAATGGACGCATACGGACAAAATGTCGGTCTCCTATCTCATCAGCCACTACACATCTACCATTGAGGTCTACTGGTATGGCACCATGCTGCCTTGTGTGGTTGTAAGAAGCATCATAGAAGAAAGGCTCTGAACCAGCAGTATGGTACCTTACCCCTTCTAGGAGGTGACTATCTTCTAATTTAATTGCATTAATGGCATGAATATCCTTCAGAAATTCTCCTGCTTTTTTTCTACGCACATTCAGTGCCATTTTAAGTACTGCATCTGCACTAACTTTACTGACAGCTGCATGTGCAGATCTGGTACACACCTTTTGCGCTAACCATGGGTGCGTCTGGCAAAAGACTGAACTAGTAAAGTGCTATTCTTAAGAATAGCCTTTTCGAGGCCACCCTTATACTCGCTTAGTACGATATCCTTTGGTTCGTACAGAGAGTAGCTACAGTGAAAAAGGAAGTGCGTACATGCAACATCATATATGTGCAAAACCATACGCCTAGGCTTATAAGCTATAACCTCCAACACAGTTGCCCACTAAAATGGAAAATTAGTTTCCTGCCATGCAATCACACTATCTGCTAGTAACACCTCAGGTATAACTGAAGCCATATCATTGCGCACTGATTATATCAGCAGCCACATGGCACAACGAGCTATGATTGCTAGTTACACATTATGTATGTGCAAAACCATACGCCTAGGTAGTCTGGGGACTGCTGAAAGCCAGTCGTCTGGTCCCCAGACTAACGCCTAGGCTTGAAAGCTATACTCATCCAACACAGTTGCCCACTAAAATGGAAAATTAGTTTCATGCCATGCAATGCAATCACACTATCTGCTAATAACCCTGAAGCCATATCAATGCGCACTGATGATATCAGCAGCCACATGGCACAACGTACAAAAGCACAGCATTTCCCTATGATTGCTAGTTACATAAATAACAGACACAATGCATATGACATTTGCTAAACCTTGCGTCAGACTTGCGTAAACTAGTGAGTTCAAACAATAACTGCATGCATCTGATCAGCAGCTGACACTGGAATGGAACTAAAGTCTCTTCCAACATTACATAACGACACTGACAAAAGGCAACGCTGACGCACGTTTCAGCTAATGTCATATGCAAACTAAGCTTAATATCTAAGGAAAGTAGGTTACTACATTTACATACCTTTGTATAACTTTGTCGGTAGTACTTTTTCGATGGCCTCGTTGGTTTTGCACGGTACTACGCTTAGCCTTCCCGTACCGCACTCTCTTCGCCAAGCGAGCACATTCAGGACTCTCCCAATAACGTTTCCTTTTAGCGGACCGTTTCTTTTCTGGGTCTGCTTGATACCGCTCTCGTTCAGCGGTCTGTTTCTTTTCTGGGTCTGCTTGCATACCGCTCTCGTTCAGCGGTCTGTTTCTTTTCTGGGTCTGCTTGATACCGCTCTCGTTCAGCGGTCTGTTTCTTTTCTGGGTCTGCTTGATACCGCTCTCGTTCAGCGGTCTGTTTCTTTTCTGGCTCTGCTTGATAGCTTTCGCGTTTAGCTGACCGTTTCTTTTCTGGGTCTGCATGATACCGCTCGCGTTCAGCGGTCCGTTTCTTTTCTGGGTCTGCTTCGTAGGATGCCCGTGCCGATTCTAAAACATCGTCTCGAACTTCAAGGTATTTCGCACGTCGTTTCGCTCGTTTCTTTTTCTGACGTGAAGGCATTTTGAGGAAAACAGCTTCACTAACAAAAAGGTTTCACTCTAAAACGACGATGAAGAGTTTTTCCGTTGTTCGCCATATCGTGCATTTATATCTAATTATACGTCTTACATAAGCCGTATAGTCGATTGTTTACCAATATATAACATCAACTACTTGATCCATAAAGGACCTCTTCCAGCCAATTCTGAAGCTATTGGTGAAAATTTCATCGTTTAAAAGTGTTCCTATCCCGAGTTGTGCGTTGCCAAGAAGGAGAAGAAGAAGAAGGAGACCCGCCCATTGTTCCGGGACTGGGTACGAGGACAGACAGTACCCTTTTGTTCTCTACAACCGCGCGGTTCTATGACATGAAACAAAAAAGAAACTGCTCATTTTTTACTTATAGATCGATTGCTAAAACAAGCTAAACGATCCGATCGTCGGGAGTCTTGTTACAGACGGGTCGCGTATTTTTAATGAAATTCATAGTCGTGGTCAAATCCTATATGGAAGTTTCTAACGAAACTTCCGATTCATTTGAGTTGCACGTTGCCTAGACAGTTAGTGCATGCATTTGAGTTGCATGCGGCATGTTGCCTAGTGTATGGTCGCCTTAAACATCAGCTTTGAAGTTCATGAACTGTGATCTGCAGCTTCTTTGTCTGTGTGTCCAACCACTGCTCAAGGTCACTTGGTGTATGAGTGTGAGTGTATGTGTGTGTGAGAGTGAATACATAAGAGAGCATGAGGCAGTCAGGAGAGACAGTGAGATAACGGAAGGATTGGTCTTGCCATGTTCTGCCTTTTGAATGTCTCAATGCCTCCTCAGCCTGTTGTCTTGCCAAGCTCTCCAATCTAAAATCGCCCTGTGTCTCCATAAGGCTTCCCTGAGCCTGGCACTGGTTTGTATGTACAAGAGAATAAATTCCCCTCACAGTGGAGCAGATGCAAGCACACCTTGTACACAACTACATGTATTGTAATTAACATCAAAAGCACAGTCCTTTGTAGAAACGATTGATAATGTTTTCATCTCTTAAGAAAGAAGCAGAAAAGCACAACATTGCATGGTTGCAATGTGTGGAGAGTTAAAAGTAAATTGGGGTGCTGTGTCTTGAGCCTGACTCATGTGACTGAGTCACAAAAGATCAACTGGATTGAGACAAGAATTAAGAATGTGTGTGTGTGTGTGTGAGAGAGAGAGAGAGAGAGAGAGAGAGAGAGAGAGAGAGAGAGAGAGAGAGAGAGCACAGCAATCTGAATACTATCTAGCCAAAAAGATCAAATCAAAGTGGTCAGCATTAATTACCATTCCCTACAGAGTGAATAAATGCCCCCTCCCCCCCCCCCCTTTTTCAACCATACCTCCACCATAATGATATTCCCAGGTACCTCAACAATAGTTCAGGTCACAGCTACTTCCTTGACTATTTGAAAGAGATACCACCAAAAACAATAATGGTACCATTCAACTTCATATCCACCTACATCCACATGTGCAATGGAAATGGAATTACCCACTGTCCACAAATCGTAATCGTTTTAAGACTTGGTATTGCGTATGGACACGGCTAGGTGGCATTGGCGCCACATAAACAAACTGTGGAAATGTAATATTGTAACATAATCATTATTTCAGTGTTACATTATTATGTTACAATTTTACATCTCCACATACCATTAATGCTGACCACTTTGATTTGATCAATAATGTATATTTTTGGCTGTGTAGTATTCGGATTGCTACGCTAAAGGTAGAATTTCTGAATTTCTGAATTTATGCCATCCTTTTGCAGTTGTATTGGATGAGACTAAATGTTTGGCAGGTGAGTATATAAATCAGCCAAACTGTAGATCTATCTCCCTTTTGTAATCTGTATCCATTTAAATAGGAAGTATATAAGTGTATTTACTCATGCCATTACTTGCCTCTTACAGTGCATTATCTGTACAATGCATTGAGAAATATTATTATTATTATTATTATTATTATTTAGCCGACAGAATTTTAATAATTATAACTTTATACATGTACAATATTTACATACACCGAAAAGCACACCAACAAAATCAAAGTCACAGCAGCAACCACCCCACACCCACACACCTCAACCCCCCTCCTCCGACTGCCGAAACCTTGCACGGGAGAGCAAGGCTCGAGCATTGGCTCTCACGAGCGAAAGGCTTAGCCTCTGGTAAACGATGGTGGTAGCCTGAGATTTGCTACATCCCATTTGGATGGCTAGACAAGCCGCAAGACGCGAGAAGGATTGTTGTGCTTTCCATGCCCCAGCATCCATACGACTCCACAGCTAGGGGAATGCACACCCATCCAAGCTCAGCACACTTTGAGTCATTGGCATTATGCTTCCTCGCCTCAGCAAACCGAGCAGAAGACCCACACCTCACCCCCGCTTCAGTCAAAGTGATTGGGTTAAGCGTGAAGTGATAGTGAGGTCAAAAGCAGCAGGTTTGCCAAGGTGCCAGTTGTTGACAAGTACGTCAGCAGGACGAGAGTGCAGCCTGTCAAGACCAAGACCACTTCCAACTTCGACCTGACCTCCTAAGCAAGCCCTATGACAGGACTCCACAAAAACATCACGAAGGCTGTTGTGACGCAAGACCACATCACCCCCGTGTTTGCACGTCAATGCATGGGTCCAGCCTGTGGTTAGGACAATAGGGACAGCATGAGCCAAATGAAACATCCATACCAAGCCACCACTTGATGGCGACCTGAAATTCATTAGGCTCTAGATGCAGATTAAGGCCTGGAGAGGGGATAACAGTAAGCCAAGAAGCAGCATGACGTGATGAGACTGATAATAAGCGAGCTCTATGGGCCGGAGAGGAGAGATCAAACAGCTGCCGAAATTGCTGATCTTCATGCAATTTTGCTAGACAAAGGTGCTGGCGCAGGTTAGAGGTGGCTAATAGCTCTTCAGTGATGGAATCAGCTGCTGGCACTAACTCATTAAAAAGCACGATTGATTCCGACAAATGCAAGCTAAAAGACTTGCCAAAGCCTGAACTACTAAGCGAAGCTAGGTACGCTGCAACGGAATGGCATGACAAACTACGAAGGCCAAGTCCACCCCTACTAAGACTGAGTTGTGCTTGCATCCAATCAATATCTGAGGTGTCTAACGCTGTGCATTCCGAGAAGCATTGGCGCACATCCTTGTCAAATAAAGCCAAGCCATCAGCGACGTATGAAGGAGGTGTGGAACGGGCAAGGTGCACCAACTTGCAGAATGCGGCACATTGCCGTAGGAGAAGGAAAGCCACCTGGGGATCTTCTGCACCTACTTCTGCCAATTGGGATAGGAGTTTCGCTGCATCGGCACGCTTTTGTGCTAAGAATTTGGCACAAAAAATGGGATCACCAATTGGTGCACCAAGGATCTCGAGGTTAGGTACTCGTGACACTTTCATCTCAGGAGGGAAGGAGGACAGGTCACCGTGTCCAAACAACTCACATTTAGACACATTGATAAACAGCCCCAAAGATGGACCCATCTCTTGAATGAGAGTCACCGCCCGGCCGACCTAACCACCATCTAAGAGCTACCTGGCATTCAGCTGAGTCCATGCAGATGCAAATCCAGACCAGTAGATGGGGTTGCTGAAATCCAAGAACCTGCATGAGGGACAGAAACCGAAAGGATTCGAGCCTTATTTACTTGGGAGGAGGAAGATAGCAGAGATTGGAAAGCATGATTATCCAGCTTCTTAGACAGAGCTCTCTGCAGAGGGGGGCAGGCTAGATTATTATTCCTATAATTCTTGTCTCAATCCAATTGATATTGTATGTCTTAGTCACATCAGTCAGGCTCAAGACACCCCAATTTCCTTTTAACTCTCCACACATTGTGCTAAATTGTGTGCTTTTCTGCATATTTCTTAACTTTTTGAACGCCAAGTGCATATACACGTGCATGCTGACAAAACGAGAATCATCTGCCTCACCATTCATGCAGTGCTGTGTGTTGTATGTGCATACAAGTGCAATACTGACATGCATGTAACCCCATAGTCATACAAGTATGTGGTCCTGGTGTAAGCACATTTTGCATGTCCATTATAACCCACTGCACCTTTTGTTGCTAAAGTGGGAGTGAACAGGCATGATATACTCCACTGATCTGGGCTACGCATTCTTGTTCTTGGAGTATTGTAGTGATGCATTAGTGAAGTGAAATCATCTGAATAATGGGTTCTTTAGCCAGTGTGAGAGGAAACATAATTACTTTGTACATGGACTTATAAGGTTACAAGTGCAGCAAGCATATGCATGCATCATTCAGCTGTAACTGATCAACAGATTTTTGCACGCAAAATCTAACTCACGCTGCATACACGCACTTGGCGTTCAAAGAGTTAAGAGATGAAAACATCATCAATCATTTCTAAAAAGGACTGTGGTTTTGATGTTAGTTACAATACATGATATATAATTGGTGCAAGACATTTAATCACACGCACGATCCGAAAACGAAAGTGGGTGTGTATTTAATTATGGCAGTGTTCACCTCCCATACTACTGATCCAATTAATAAATGCAATCTTGGTCCAAGTTGATTGCAGTTTGGCCAGAGATAATCCTGGTTTGGCTTCTCTGGTACAGCTTTATTTTTCTTTTTTTCCGCTGCGTATGCTGAGGCTGCAGGCACCAAGCTTAGTATCTTATCTGAAAATCCTTACGCACAACCAGACAAATACAAATCATAGACAATTTCAATCCTTCACTTCCGTCATTTTCGTTACTTCGGTTACCATTTTTTTCGACCGGTAACATCTACATGTACATACTGCAACATGTATGTCTATTTTGTCGAAGTACAAACATATACGTAGCGTTTTTATTCCTTTCCAACAAGATGCATGACTATAATAGGATCTGCTATTGTAGCTGCATGATGCATGGGTCCGTTATGAAATATCGGAATGTTAGGCGCAAATTGTGAATTTGCGCAATTTATAAATTGCGCTGCGCATTATGTGAATCCACGTAGTGCGCAACAATTTATAAATTGTTGCGCAACAATTGATAAATTGTTGCGCAAACTGTGAATCGTACTATGCACGGTCCGGTCCGTTTATAAATTGCGCAAAAAATGTTGCGCAATTTGTGAATTCTGTGAATAAAGAGGGTAGTACTATAAGTGAATTATAAACCATGAAGACCTTTGTTCTCGGTTACCCCCAATTAGCTTTCTATCAAGTGCATAGCTCTAGGATGCGTATCTTAGAGGTAGCTAGGTATGAAGTCCTAAGAAAGATATGTGCCCATTCTGTACCCAGCTATTACTTTAGATCCATCATAATGTCATACATGCGAACATTCATTTGTACCAAATATGATCAATTTATAAATCAATTTTTTTGCACAACTAATTATTCAGTGCAAACATGACAATTGTTGGTTGACAATATAGTGTAATAGGGATGCTTATCAATTAAGGAGACTGTTTCTCCCCAGCAATGCACACTTTAAATTTCCAGTCATTGCTACTATCCGTAAATACTGCTTGGGGAATGTTCTCACATGACTCGTGGTACCATTCCTTGCAAACAGTACATTCAGCCATCCGTTCCTCACCATCATTTGGCATGCGACAGTGACAGTACACATACAAATACTCTGTCTTAGGCTTTCCTGGTTGGATCTTTTTTGAAGGAAAAGGTGTCATGTGTTCATGCACTTTTCAAACATTCTAGGAAATGTGGTCGTAACTTATCCTGTTCATAGTGATGGCTTGCTGGTTTCAATCTAAATGCCAAGTCAGTAGCAAATGCTATTGCAAATACCCCACAGTCTGATGATCCAATCTGACTTTGAGTTTTATGAAATCTTGTTGTGATTCGTGAGCTGGTACAGCACAATAAAGCAGCGATTTGCATCTTTACATCCATAGGTATTGTGCAGAATTTGCTGTCAAACACATTAACAGAAAAGGATTGGGTGTGCTCAACTGTAATCCAATGATTGCCTCCTGCATTAAGTATTTGAATGAAGGACTCTCATGTGACAGGAAATGATAAGTTCTGTCCTAGCAATGTGCTATAGAAACCACACAAGGAAGGAAATTGAGAGGATAAGAGTCATGATGCTGCATCCATGTGCATATCATCAAGCCAATCCCCACTTTGAACTGATGTGATCATTGCAGCCACGGACTTGTGCTTGGCATTTTTGATGGGCTTTCTTTTCTTCACCTTCATCTTATCATCACAATCAGCCCCAGTTACTGTACACTCCTAAACCCCGTCATCAGTTTCATGGCACTCCTTATTTGTACAAGCACGTGCACGCTTTGGATGGCAGTGACTTGTACAATAACCTCCAGATCCTTTACAAGGACAATGCCTATTCTTGCACCCTTTTGTACAATTGCATTTTAGGGTCCTTTTTGGTTGTAGCAGTTTCCCTAAGGCTTAAGGTAGGTAGCTTGGAACTGTCTGCACTGTACTTGAAAGGGACAGACCCGGTGTACAGCATTAGCTCACCACCTGGATACCAAGTTGATATAATTCCATTTTCACGCCTACTCATATAGAAGTACATGTAGATGTAGATGTAGCAATGCACACTTTAAATTTCCAGTCATTGCTACTATCCGTAAATACTGCTTGGGGAATGTTCTCACATGACTCGTGGTACCATTCCTTGCAAACAGTACATTCAGCCATCCGTTCCTCACCATCATTTGGCATGCGACAGTGACAGTACACATACAAATACTCTGTCTTAGGCTTTCCTGGTTGGATCTTTTTTGAAGGAAAAGGTGTCATGTGTTCATGCACTTTTCAAACATTCTAGGAAATGTGGTCGTAACTTATCCTGTTCATAGTGATGGCTTGCTGGTTTCAATCTAAATGCCAAGTCAGTAGCAAATGCTATTGCAAATACCCCACAGTCTGATGATCCAATCTGACTTTGAGTTTTATGAAATCTTGTTGTGATTCGTGAGCTGGTACAGCACAATAAAGCAGCGATTTGCATCTTTACATCCATAGGTATTGTGCAGAATTTGTCTGCACTGTACTTGAAAGGGACAGACCCGGTGTACAGCATTAGCTCACCACCTGGATACCAAGTTGATATAATTCCATTTTCACGCCTACTCATATAGAAGTACATGTAGATGTAGATGGAAAGTTTCAAACAAAATACAAACACGGACAAAAAACTCACTGGCGACGGTACTGATCATTCTTAGCTTCCAAAATATAGCACAGCAAGCGAGGCATATCGGTTGACGATCGTTCATTTCTGGGTATCCTTACTGTGACACTGTCTCCTGCAGAATACGTTTTTATTTGATGGCGCTTGCGCTTTGCATACTGGATCTTCAATCGTTCTGCATTTTTTTCGATACTCATTGTCAGCGTCTCCAGGGGAGTTAGAGGGGTTTGATCAAACCCCTCTAACTCCCCTCCCCGCCTGAGTACAGTTGTATGTGCTAATTAATGTGAAACTCTAAATAGAATTAATGGTATACATTATATTAAATAACATCGTAACCTGTGGCAATGAGATCTGCAACATCTTCCTCCATAATGCAAGGATTCTTTCCCTTTGGAAGTTCAGCAAATGGAGTTGTTCTTGGAGGTTGCCCAAATACCACTTCATAGGGACTTTTTTTCAAAGTGCGGCATACTTGAGTGTTTAGATCGTCTAGCTACAGGAGAATGTGACATGTACATTATTATTTTTATTATTATTTAGGCCAATTTACATTGTATGCGAGCTAACCAATCAGACATGGCACATCTCCAGACTCCTTCCACTCATTTTTCATTGACTGAATCTGCATTTCTACAAGATGATTTCCTTTTTCAACCAACCCTTGTGACTGCGAGTGACGAGGACGCCCATTGATTAAAACAACCTCTCCTGGCCATGATCGAACAACTTCTTTCACAATCTCATTGACAAATTCCCTTCCGTTGTCAGACTGCAGGATCTTGGGAAGGCCCAAATAGGGAAATACTCTTTTCACTAGACCAACACGTCAATTGCTGACTTTCACAGAATATGGAACTTAGACCAATGATCCATGTAAGGAGCTATGTAATGATATGAGCCATCAGGCATATGCCTCATATCAATGAGGTCAATCTAAATGTAGGATTGAGGTATACATATAATAGTAAAATGCTTGCCATAACTCAATAACTTTACCGGGCATCGAGTTAGAAAACCTGATGATACTATTGGTCTAAGTGGAGCAGTACTATTCTGGGGTTGTTTAAGTCGACAAATTGAACATGTATTGCAGAAAAACTGCACAGCTTCTCTAGGTGTAGGCAGTCATACGTTTTCTGTACCTGAAATTTGAGAGTGCAATACTGACATAAATATTATTATATAACTCTTTTGATTTACGGCGCTAAAAGCAAATGAAGTAGATTTCAGATCTAAATGTCAATTTATATGCACAGTGCTGTATGACTGTGTGATACAGCCTAATTACAGCACAAACACCCCATACAAATACACATAAAACATACTTCTGCCAGAGTTTTTTTGTATCCAACATGGCTATTTTCCAATGAATGGATATACGTTCAAGAATATCATAGAACTTTTCAACCATAGCAACTACACGATAATGACCAAAAATAGTCTTGTCATTGTCATTCTGTTTTAAGTAGAAAGAAAACACGTTGCATAAATAATTGAATACATCCATTCAAGCAATTATGAATCATACATGCGCAATTGTTATATATACATGTAATAAATAATAATGTTGTATAGATGTTGATTAGATTTTACCTAATCCTAACTTGCAAATTTCAACGAAGAGTGCATATATGAATTTGGGCCGTAGTTGTAAATTAAACATGCACGTACATGTATAGCTTTCTTGAGTTACTCACCTTGGCTTTAACCGGGAGACATAACACAACAGTCAACTCCAACTCTGCGCAGTTTAGCAGCTCAAACTTCTTTGTTCCATTCACCCAATGTCTGAAAGAAGCTGTAGTACTACTATGTTCTCCTTTAACAGCTTGACGAATCCTTTAGGCTTTCTCTTCGTTAACGCTTTTGCTTGTTCTTCTACTTTTATCTACATACCTTTCACGGCAAAACTTCTCGAATATCATTCGGTGCTCCTCTTTAGACATATTGGAACTGAAGTGTTAACGCTGGTCAACCACGTGGCGCAATTTATAAATTGTTGCGCACTACGTGGATTCACATAATGCGCAGCGCAATTTATAAATTGCGCAAATTGATAGATTGCGCCTAACTGGAATATGCTTCGCGTTTGACAATGACGTCGTCGCGATCGATTGCTTTCACGCATGCGCAAATTTCAGGCCTATTGTTTTGACAGCTTGGGTGGAGTTGGGATCTGTACTCTGCTGTTGTTGTGAGCTGACCGAAGTTGACTTTTGAAGCGGAGAACAATTTCTTATTGGTTGCTTGTCTTCCTGAAAAATAATATGTAAGTCAACACACTGTACCTGTTATATTGTTACTTTGTATGTGAGCAATACACGTATACTTTGAAATAGTATAGGAAGCTCATCCAGCGATTACACACCCAGGCCTTGGCTAGCTGTTTGGCGTAGACACACCATCGCAAAGCTGCGAGGGTGTGGCTACGCCAGGCTGTAGCCTAAGGTTAATGAAAATAAGAAACCTTGTTTGGAGCCAGGGATATCGGCCATCGATCTGGCTGCTCAGGTAGAGGTGGAAGTGGCTGATGATATGAAGGTAGTCTAGCATTGGGGGCGTCCCTCCAAAATTGAGAAGGGCTAAAAGCTTTCTTAGTCCCCAACGACCGTCAGTCCATCGCTATAGGCTGATAATCGAAACCACAGTACAAGGAACTGAAGACAAACTCATCCTTGGTGCGGTGTGTACGTTTCTCGCGATAGGCGTGAGTCTACGCCTCAAGCCTCAACCTCAACAGGGGCGTGATATTTGCTATCACTTATATGGTCTTACTACTACCATATATGGCAAAAATTGACAGTGAATATCATCTCAGCCCCCCCCCCCCCCCCTTGCTCAAAGGGTAGTCGGCTTAGTCAGGGCCAGCTTATCACCCCGTGTATAATTGAGACACACCCTTTTCTTGTTTGCTCATGTGGACGTTCGTTGTAGAGTGGTCAGGCATATTCCACATTTTACTTTTGATGTTAAAATTTTCTTAACTTATACAACGTTGTAAGCCGTGTCACATTTTAGGTGAATGGTAAGTTCAAGTGTTCAATATTAATCTTGAAAACAAAATGCCGATCGAATGCCATATCATCATAATCCGCCTAATTAATCGATTCTGTGGTTGATACAAGAAGCCACGGCTAAACAAAATAAAGCTAGCAACAGCGTCTTCTTCCTGGGTGCTCATCTCCTGATACTCCAACAGCATTTCCATAAATGGCTCCTGCTGAAATGGAGAGAATGAAACGGGTGTTCCACATCAAAAGGTGCCACAATATCAAAAAGGCACTATCTTTACTTTGCATATCCAGAAATGGCTCTTGCCTTTTTAATTCAATTTGAATTTTAACCAACTCTACGATGTACTATAAACTGGTCTGATTATGATATATGTACTTCAAAAAATTATTCCATTAACCATTCTTTAACTAAAATCAAGACAAAACCATGTCCGTTAAGTAATTGATTCGCGGTTTGCGAATCAACGAATATCTTCCCGTAGTCATGTATGGGGTACTTCAATACCAAGCACGCCAGATTTTTCTCAGCATTTGCCATGAGGGATTGTTAGTTCACTACATTTGCCAAAATTTTTAGTGGGGTCGCCGTATTTTTCCTATTTAAGACGTCGCTTCCCATTGTCCTCAATGTATGGTATTAGCATACAATCCTAGGGAAGCGACGTCTTAAATTGGAAAAATACGGCGACCCCACTAAAAATCTTGGCAAATGTAGTGTACTAACAATCCCCTTTGGCAAATGCTGAGAAAAATCTGGTGTGCTAATATTCGTTGATTCGCAAACCGCGAATTAATTACTTCTGACTTTTGACTGCTCATTTCTGGATATGGATGGCATCCTCATAGGTAAAACACATCTACATCAGGCAGGCACAGTGTCATGCATTGTAGCCCCTTCACTTTTATAATACGCAGTGCAGCAACTTAGCTTCTTCCTGTTGTGCAGCTGCTCTTCACGCAGTCCAGCTCTTTTCTGCTTCTTGCTTTTCTGTTTTTCCTTCCTTTCTTCTTCTTCCATCAATGCAATCCAGTCATCTGCTGTGGCATTTTGTGCACCTGATGCCCAAATTATTCTTTCATTGCTTCTTGGACTCTGATGATGATGTGAGCTTTGTGCACCATCTTCCATGCATGTTTGAGTCCTTCAGTGCAAGCTTTGCACAGTCTTCAATGTGCTTAGGGCTTGTTTGAATTCACTCAATCCTTTGCATCTTAGTCAGTGGGTGTACAGTAGGTGAGCAACTCTTTGCTTCTTGACTCACTGCACTTCCAAGGAACTCAGACTGGTCCAGCTGTGCACTGCAGCCATTACAGCCAAACAGCTGGGCACTACGTCCACTCAATGGATTTTTTCAGGTGCAAAGACAGACTGCCAAGCATCTTTAACTAGTGTAGGTAAATTAGAATGTGACATGATCATTTGACAAGTACTTACATGCATTGCACCAGTAAAGCTTTTTGTACATCTATCCACTTTTCCAGGTTCCCAAAACAACTGAGGTCTAATGGTCGAAGGATAGGGCTACAATGAGATGGTAGAACAAATAGCTCAATTTTATAGATGCAGCATAGTTTTTCAAACTGTAACTGAGGTGGCTACTGTTATGTGTCCATCAAGAATGAGTAGAAACCACCTATGTGTTTCAAATGATTGCTTCTGACGATATTGGGATAAGAACATACGCATGCTGAAAATAAAGGGCTTGTCATCTATCCATCCATTTGGTGTGCCACATATTTGAATACACCATCAAACTCTTTCACGCTGCATATCGTACTTCGTTGTATCCCTGCAGTTCCTTTAAACAATGGAGGAAAGCACTTGCCATCAGATGCTACAAATGCCAAAATTGTGATGTGTTCCAACTGCTTCCCAACAATGCTTGAAAGCTGATAGATCTAAGCATTATGTTGTTATAACTCTTCGGTTTTTCATTTCAAAGCGTACTAATGTTTCATCCAAGTTACCACATTTCTGGACACATCAATGTTGTACTGTACCACTATCTGTTGAAGCAATTGATAGTAGTAGTAACATTCTCTTCATTGCCAGCAGCCGCCATTAACCCAGACAAAACGTTTAGGGCTCATAGTGTCAGGTTGATGCTGTGTTTCGCCGACATCCTGTGAACGAACCTATCAAACCATTCATCACTGGGCAAACCATTTTATTCTTAAATGCAACACCTTTTACATCAGCTAAACCTCTGGTAACCTTGTTAGGGTTAAGGCTGGGGTTAAGGGCAAGACCTGTGTAAAGATCCGCTGCATTGCTGTGAGCTTTGGGTGTGTCTTAGTCTGGGTAGATAGGAGGTTAGCCAATAAACAAAGTTTATAAGTTGGGTTTCATCTTATACCATCTACATATATGAGGACTTCCAGAAGCCTTAGCAATGGAGTTCAAACTTTCCCCTTTTCGTTGCATTCCAGTGTGTTTTGCACCAACAAAGGGTCGTGCTCAAGGCAATCATACTTTGTGCTAAAGCAGTTGCTATCCAGTGTGAAACAATTAAATTGTATTGTAATTTGGAACGTTCTATACGAAAATGGGTCTTGTGGATTTCATTTTATAACATAAAATTTAAATCGATATATCTTCTGAAATATTAACGCTATCGGGTTCCTACTTTTAACACCACATACCACACCATTACTATATGTGTAAATCCATTTTGGTGTCTTACACATGCGGGGTACCGACGTTTCAAGGTACGATACCCCGTAGGGTTCAAAACGGCCACATCTTCAGGTAGGAGTGTCCAAATCGGTTCAAAATAGGTACCTATGTAGAAGGGTCCTACCACTATTGATTTGTTCTGTTCGTTAATTTTTGCTTTATCCGTTGTGGAGATACAAGTGTGCAAAGAAATTGCATATTTCCCGGGCGTTACGCGCCATTAACGTATTACGAGGACGTCCTCGAAGCCAGTCGTAATATGTTCATGGCGCGTAACGCCCGGGAAATATGCAATTTCTTTGCACACTTGTATCTCCACAATGGATAAAGCAAAAATTAACGAACAGAATAAATCAATAGTGGTAGGACCCTTCTACATAGGTACCTATTTTGAACCGATTTGGACACTCCTACCTGAAGATGTGGCCGTTTTGAACCCTACGGGGTATCGGACCTTGAAACTTCGGTACCCCGCATGTTTAAGACACCAAAATGGATTTTCACATATAGTAATGGTGTGGTATGTTGTGTTACAACTAGGAACCTGATAGCGTTAATATTTCGGAAGATATATCGATTTAAATTTTATCTTATAAAATGAAATCCACAAGACCCATTTTCGCATAGAACGTTCCATTTATCTTTAATCTTTGTGCCGTGATATGTCAGCACGGGATTTGCACGCTTTCAGCAAGCTATAGCTCTTGTAACTTCCTTTGATGGAATCGTTGCCTCGTCTCAATTCGTCATTAAGCTAGTACTATTAAATATTTGAGGTACACATGAATATATAATTGACATAAAATAACTCATTAGGTTCCCAAGCCACCTCAGGCTTAAACCAATTATATATATATGCAGTGACTGTCAGTATTATTGGCTCACGCATGGGAGACTATTACCTGTTCGTCCATGGGTTGCCGTGAATGGCGCAAAAGAGATAAGAGAAAAGCTGCAGCAATCTGCTGTAAAATTATGCAATTACTGCCAGCAAAAAAATGAAGCTGTTCTGAAACAAGCACCTCCTAAGTTCCCTCTGAAGGAATCATGTTCTAGCACAAAAACGTCATTTGTATAACTGGCGACAACATGTCTTTGGGCTCACCTTATTATGCAAGTAGACGCAGGTAATGTCCTAACCTCTGACCACAGCCACACACACCCTACTGACCTCTTGGTTGACCAATTGGCTGCAGGCGGAACAGCTGCCTTTGATATCTCAGTTACCTCTCTGCTCAATACACTTACCTTGATGGGAGTGGGAGTGTCTTCTAATTCCACTGCTCTAGCCATGGAAAAGAAAACACATGTCCAACAAACTTGAAATAGGTGGTTGTAAAGAGGTGTTGTCAAAGGGTTGATGCAGGAGGTAACCACCTCCACATTACCCATGCCAGTCCATAGGTGCAAGCAAGTGCAAAAACACCGCCCTGACACGCCAGGCCGGCTCCTTACTAATTAACTTCGTAACAGAGTAAGGCCACGTCAGTCCAATCAACATTTTGTGTGACATTGTCCAATGTGTTCCTAAGTAATCCACTTCTAGGTATAGGTACCCCACAGCACATTCATAATTGATTAACGCATTGCTACTTTTTGTATTTGTGGTTTAGAAAAACAGGCTTTGATAATTAATTTTCGTGCCTCTTTTGTAAGATTATGATCATCCTCTATGGTAGCAATGGTGGAATAGTTCTTGGGTCACATCTTAGCTCCCATACTGTTCATTGTGTTGAAAAGGTTAAGCAGAACAGAACATTAAAAACACTTTTTTGGTGCACATGAGGTGTTGGGAATATTAACACTATTTGTATAATGAAGCAGCCTTAGTACTTGTGCATTATACAAATTGTTTAACTGGGACTCTAAGAGATGTCTTTGGAAACTAAATTTCAATTCAGGCAGCCATTTTGAGCCCTTCTTTCACAAGATAATTATATGTACTGTCATCAAGTTAGAGCAATGTATTACAAATGATACATTAATTCATTGGTCTATGATAGGGTTGATGTTAGTTGTTGCAATGACATAATAGTTATCATGAGTGATTATGCAAAGAGTAAAAACAAATTCTCAACATCTCGTATACACCAAAAATGTGTTTCTTTTTAACCCTTCTAGCTTTAACATATTTATATACAATGAGCAGTATGGGAGCTAAGATGTGACCCAAGAACTATTCCACCATTGCTACCATAGAAGATGATTATATGGTTTGCAGCTTACAAAAGGGGCACAAAAATTAATTGTTTAAAGCCTGTTTTTTTAATTCACAAATACCACAAATTATTAATGCATTATTCAATTAAGCATATGTTGTGGGGGAACCTACATGTATATGGGAAATGGTAACTCAATCTGATGTGTTAATAGTGTCAGATTTTGGTCTGACAATGGGATGGAATGACCCTGTAGTCTGTAAAGTATGTTCATCTGACCTAGAAAAATATTGTGCTTTGATCGTGCTAAGTAATTTAGGTGCATGTGATCATTAGACTATGAGCAATTAGAAGCCACAGTAGTTAGGTGGACCTTTGCGGGGTTTTCTTAGTTGCGGTGTTAAATTGGTACATGCATGTACATGTACATGTACTTGTAGTGATCAGCATTGAGTTCTTAAGCAATGTGTTACCACTTCCATATTGGGCAATAAGCACTGGGCAGTAGTTTCATAGGCGATTTAATTTGTCACTAACTAATGGCAAATTATTAATTAAGCAGTGCAAACGGTCACTTTCACAATTATCTCTCATTCACAAACCACAGGTTTTAATGACGAAACGTGTGTGCATGATTTATTTAAATATTGTTGAAACGCGTTGTATATACATCTCTGACAGTTAAAAACCTGCACATGTTGAAACGAAACAATCATTGCTAATGTTAGTATTACTGCAAAATCAATGCAACACTGCCAGTTTACTGACCTGATCATGGAATGAAGTGCAAGTGTGTCATTTTGGTGTATTCATGTAGGGTACAACATAGTAGAACTATGTTGTAACTGAGTTATGTATAATTTTCAGAATGTCTAAAAATGCTGAAAGTAAAGAAAAGCCATCCAAAAATATTGAAAGTAAAGAGAGAACCATGAAGAGTGCTGATAGGGAAGAGTATCATGTTCGTGAGCAACTTTTATGCAAACTGTGTTCCGAAGGTTACAAGGAACCTAGGATTCTTCCTTGTCTTCACTCATTCTGCTATGACTGTTTACAAAAGGAGATGGAGAAAGTTGGGTCTCAAAATGAAATGGGCAAGACTGAGCCCAAAGTCAAAATTGGATCTTTAAAGAATATTTGTTGTCCTACATGCCAGAAACAATTTGTGATCACATCAGTCAGTGAACTACCTCAACATCTTTACTTGGGATTTGAGGTAGAAGTTGCTGGACTAGCCAACTATTATAAAGGTACTACTGGAGTAATTTGTGATGGGTGTGGTAAAGATTTTAATGATAGTGGTGAATCAATAAGAGGTTTCTGCTGTGAGTGTCAGGAATTCTTGTGTAAAGCTTGTTTGGACTACCATAAAAGAAATCGTAATCTTTCAAAACATAAAATTGCATTACTTGATGAATCAGCATCCATTGAAGACAAATTGAAATTGATGATAAAGGAATACAACTGCAATGAACATGGTCATGAAAAGCAAGTATTGGACTTTTACTGCGCAACATGTACAAAACCAGTTTGCAATTACTGTGTTGTATCACAACACAAGGAGCATGCATTTAATGATTTGTCCAGAGCTGCATCTGAACAACGCACTGAGATGAAACAGCTTCAAGAATCGGTGTGCAATATATTGCACAAACTAGAAAATGCTACAAGCAACACAGATAAAATGAAACAGCAGGTTGAAGCTTCTAAGAAGAATGCAACATTGTTAATAAATAGCACATTTGAAGATTTGCATCGTTCCCTACAGGAACGTGAAAAAGCTCTATTGACGATGGTAGATAAAATTGCAGAGGTTAAGACTCAATCACTACAATCACAAATAGATGGATTTAAAGCATTGCATAGTGATGTAACACGTAACAATGACATGATGACTCATACTCTGCAGACAAACACCGATCAGCAAATAGTAGCTCTCAGAAAGGTATTGCATACATCAATGAAGAGCATAATTACCGATTTTGAAAAAGTCATCTTGTTGCCGAACCAGCACAGCAGCATAACTGTTCATATTGAAAAGGAGCCTTTGAGTGATCAGATGAATAAGTTTGGGTGTGTTGATGACTGTGCCCTGTCTAAATCTACATGGTCATGGCTATCTCCTTCTAATCCTATTCCTACACCACATGTAAATGTGAAGTACAAATTAAATATTGAAATGAAGAATCTTCAAGGGGAAAAATTAATGAGTGGAGGCATGCCATTGGTTGCTGAATTCACCTCAAAAGGGCAAGATCAAAATATTTCTGCTGTAGTTGAGGATAAGAAAAATGGCACCTACACAGTCAGTTTTACTGCAGCATCTGCTGGTGACTACAAAGTCCATATATCTGTTCAGGGTCATTATATTCAGAATAGCCCTTTTGATCTGAAATTTGTGAAACGAAATTATCTCACAGCCAAAATATTAGAACCAAGGCCACCAGCAGCAAGTTGTAGCCAACAAGGTAATTGGCTGAGTATTGCAATTCATAGTGATGGAAGTATTTTTGCTGGTTCTTATAATGGTTCCCACAGTTATATTCATATCCATGGGCAGCAAGATAACAAATGCATTCGCTCAATTGGTGGTGCAAATTCAAGCAGCAATGGCAATTTTTACTACCCACGTGGGATGAAGATTATGGGTGAAGTGCTGTACGTTGCTGACTCAAATAATCATAGAATTCAAAAATTCAAGGTCATCGGTGGATCGAATGTTGAGTTTCAAAGCGTACTATGGCAGGGACAATTTTCTCAGCCACATGGCTTGTGCACAGATACACAGGGCAATGTCTTTGTTGCTGACTATGGAAACAGCAGAATTCAAGTATTTGATGCAAATTCAAGTTTTGTGCGCACAATACCTGGTAATGGGTCAGGAAATTCAAGTTTTGCGAACCCAACAGGTGTTACTTTTGATCATGCTGGAAATATTCATATTGCAGCTTATGGAACAGGCTCCATAAAAGTGTTTTCCTCTGAAGGCAAGTATCTCCGAATGTATGGAGAAGGGCTTAAACCAAATGCCATAGCCATAGATTCTTGCGGTTATTGTCTTGTTGCTGACAGTGGAACTAATCAGCTGCGCATTTATGATCCTGAAGGAACCTTGATAAACAGTTTGACTGGCCTGAATAATCCAACTGGAATTGCGGTTGATCAAAATGGGAATCTCTATGTTGCTAACCATGGAAGCAACCATATTCTGCAGTGCTAGGAAACGAAACTCAAAGATATTGTATTCATACTGAACACGTGTATTTTAGCTAGCCTTTAATATAGAATTGAACTTGTAGAATTATTGTAGATATTCAATTTAGAGTACTGTATTACAGTTAATTTCTGCATGTATATATCTTGTACAGTATTAATTTTTTGTGAGACAGGATATGATCAAAGCAAGTGCATGAATGTATTACATGTATAAAAAAGAGTTAGTGAGATTTGTCACATTGGAAGGGGAAGTTTTTATAGTTTTTAATGCAGACCAAATTGTTATCAAACACAATTGATGACATACAAAAGAAAACAAAAACTGAGCTGTATAAAATTTTCAGAGTGGTACCGATTTAAAAGGAAACAAACACTGAGCTAACATTCATTGTAGTACCAATTTAAATGCAATGCAAATCATGTCATATGGCGTCGTTTGTATTCAGCTGCAGCTATATTATGTACAAAGTTACATCAGGATATGTTTAGCTGTATTGTAAGTCTGCTATATGGGAGACTCATGTTTGCATGCATGGATGCTTTATAAATGAATGGTAGTATCTGAGTGGTTGAAAGTGAAAATCTTTAGCTGTTTTTATTACTGTAATGCATGGCAGCAAAGTTATTGAGTAATTGAAGGTCAAATATTAAATATTTATAGTGTTTTTGTATATGTAACAGGGCAGAATACACTATGATAGTGTTTATATTTGATTATATAGCATGGTATGACCAAATTTTTGTAATTCCAAGGTGGAACTTTTTTGTAGGAGGACAAAGGAAAGAGGAATGGTGAGGAAGGTGCACCTAAGAGCAAACCTGCCAAATTGAATTTTCCAGTATAGTAGCACTTGTCTAGTATAGTACATTACAACCATAAAATCATACACAGTTACATGCACATTACAATTCACTGCTTTGAGTGCACTTTAGAGGCCCGTTTTGGGTGCATTTTTTTAGACCATTGTGTTTCCAATGCAGACTGAAATCTTTGTTTATAGAGAATTTCTTCATTTTGGGCCATAGCTAACTCTTGTATGGCACGTTCTGCTTCGGACTGTCTTAGATCGTGCTGAAACTTCATTTGTTGTAGTAAGTCCTGTTGGTAGGCTTTCACAGACTAGATTGGAGTGACAGAGCAGTGAACCATAATAATTAAGCTTCATCATGTACCTTAAGTTTATCCTCCATTGCCTGTTTGTCAAGTATCTCTTGCTCCTTAAGATTTTTTAATAATAAGTCTCTCTCCTCCATGGAACGTTTTTTTTCTTCTGCTACAACAGCCACTAATAATTTAGATGACCAAACAATAAAAGCTACTAGTTTTGACAAGGCTCTTTGTGAAGTCAACATATGTCTGATACAGACTTACTCTTGTTTTCAATTTGCTGTCGCCTTGTGTCAAACACCTGCTTCATTAAGCTGGTACGGGCTTCCTTTTCCTTCCTCCACTGTTCGAATCTCTTTTCCCACTGTCTGTTCACTTCAGCATTTAGCATTTTTTCGAGCTCCTCATCTCGTTCCTTCTCTACTCTGGTTTGGTCAGCCAAGTATTGTTTGTACTTGTGGATTTCATCTCGCAGACGATTCTGAAAGGAGAAGTGAGCATGTTTTTTGCAGGTTATAAAAGTAGTGGAAGCAATAGCTATGAATTATGAAAAAAAAAACAATTTGGGAAGTATGACATACTAAATAAAGAGACTTCCCACAGTTCAAATACTTATTAAATGCGTAAATATAGGTGTGTCAACTTCATGTGCACATGAACAGGGAACAGATATGAGTGGGAAAGGGCAACATTACCTTCTTTTCGAGTTCCTCTTTAGCTTCATTGTTGCTCTCAGCTAATATTTGTTCAAGTATCTTCATATCCATCGCTAGCTCTTCCTGGACATCCTTGGCCTGGTGAGATTAGCAAATGCAGTAAGCATTTTTGTAATGCTTGAAGAAACGTTTGCAACATGCGTCTTATTAAGCAGATCATTAATCATGCAATCTTAGGCTAATGCAAGAAAGGTGCGTGTAAATAGGCTGGAATTATATATAGCTGATGCTATGGTACTGTGATTACTGATATAGGACCGACTCCATCAGTCTCTAGTCAAGTCACTGTGGTGGAAAGTAATTTGTTTAATTCAATTGCAAACCAACCTTTCGTTTCATTTTTAATTTAACAGAGTAATCCAGCATAGCTTTTGTTTCCTCCTGTTTGTGCCTCTTTTCTTCTTGCATTCTCTGTTCTTCTAATGCTCTAAGTGCAGACTCCTCTTTCTAGTGAAGAAAGTATAATTAGTGATATTGTGTAAGGAACTTGCTTACCAATAGTTGTGTTTCCTCATCCTTCAGCTGTTTCATTAGTCGTTTATGTTGCTCCATGGCTTCACTTTGTAATGTAAGCACCTATTAGAGGGAAGCACACATCACTGATTGGCTCTAAGAACAATAGTAACGGTAGACAGAAAAATGTGCCATAGACTGTCATGGTATAGTCCTTTCTGCTTATTTAATTTGACAAGCATCTCTGACTTGTGCTGGCAATTATTTGTATTGGACTTAGTAGGAGTTTTTATACTTGCCTTTAACATTTCAGCATTACGCTCTATTTGAAGTGCTGCTTCCATTTCTTCTCTTTTGCATTTTGCTTGCCAATCCTGCTCCCACAGTTCTGCATAAAGCCGTTCCTCTGCATGTGCAATGTTGCACTAGGGAAGTGATCCATTGAATACTTGCATATATTTACCTTCCACCTCCCTCTGCTTTAGCTCAGCCTTAAGTTTCAGTTGTTGTGCTCTTTCCTTGCATATTTCATCTTGATTCATCTTAGTAATTACGGCTCTCAATTCTTCACACTGGTCACTGCAATAAAATAATAAAAAACATTTAGCCTTTTTATGTGTCGTTAAATACTGCAGTTTTATTTAATAACCTCCATTTTTGTTCCAACTTCTCCTCAACAAGAGCCAGTCTCTCCTTTTCCCTTGCCTCCTTTAGAACTTTTGCTCTCTCTCGCATTCGCGCCTGTCTTTCCAGAGGCGTTTCTTTCATGTTGGACAGTTCTCCAGTGTACATTTCCTCTTCGGCCTTTAAGAGTTCCGAGAGCCTGTATCGGCGTGGTACAAAGCATGCAGTATTATAGTGTAAATGAGAAGTAGAATTAATTTAGTTTCCATACGTGCATGTTTTTACAGTGCGCACCTCACAGTATAATGTATAGTCGGCTTTATTTGTATATGGTGTGCAGCTGCAGTAAAACTATGCTTCACGTTGATAAGGTTTTAAATACATAAACTACGCAGCCATCCCTGTCAGTAAAGCTTACTTGTCTCGTCTTTCTTCTACGCTAAGTTGCTGCTGTTTTAGGAGACTTTCTACCCGTCGTTTAATGGTACCCGTCTCGATCTTCTTGTCCGTGCTTTGTTCCCATTTTGTCTGCAAATATGGAGTTCGCATTCTTAAATGTCCCGCACTGTTATTAACTTGCTATAATTACCCGAAGGTCGAAGTGTTTGTTGTAGTGGACAATGGTATCTGCTGCATCTCTAAGTTCCTCTTTCTTTCTTCTTTCGAGTATGAGGAATTCCTTCGGATGTTGCGCAACTGGTTTTGCTCGCTGCGAGGTTGTTAAATAATACACCAAGTTCAAGTGATGTTCAAAACTCACGTACTATAGCAACGGAGTGAGGAGTGGGCCCGGTGATTTCCCGAGTTTGTCTTGACCTTACTAAGCTGACTTCCATCACTTCTATTCAATAACAACTTCCATGGCAACCAATCACGTGCGAATACATGTCTCGATCCCAGACCACCACAAAGTATTGTTCTTTGTGGCATAGATACATGTTGCAGGGTCAGTTACGTGATTGGTACACATGTACGTCGTGTAGATGATATGCGCTGGTGCTGCTGGAAATGGGTGTGTGGTCTGTGTGAATTATGTGAATTCCAGCTGCTCGGGAATTCTAATACAACTTTTCGTAGAGGGAAAATAGTGAAAGACGTCTGTGCACACAGTACCTCTCATACCTCTCCCCTCCCCTCCTCCCCTCCCCTCCCCTCCCCTCCCCTCCCCTCCCCTCCCTCCCCTCCCCTCCCCTCCCCTCCCCTCCCCTCCCTCCCCTCCCCTCCCCTCCCCTCCCCTCCCCTCCCCTCCCCTCCCCTCCCCTCCCCTCCCCTCCCCTCCCCTCTATTTACATATGGTGTGTGTGCATGTGTGTGTGCGTGTGCGTGAGTGTGTGCGTGCGTGTGTGTGTGTGCATCTGTGTGTATGCGACGCATACGAAGGTATTAGTTATGATAAAATAAGCCTGCTAGTTTCAATATCACACACGACCAGTGGTGCAACCCCACCCCCTATATCAATCGCCGTTTTTCTTTTAAATGGTTAAGAGAGCCCCACCCATCCTGTCACCATACGTAAGCTTCGAAGTAGGGTCGATTCGGCGAATACTAATCGCCTAACGTAACTAGTAACGTTTAAACATATGGTATAACCAAACATATGGTTCATCTACGCCACGGTATAACCAAACATATGGTTCAGCTATGGTATAGCCAAACATATGGTTCATCTACGGTATAACCAAACATATGGTTCAGCTATGGTATAGCCAAACATATGGTTCATCTATGGTATAACCAAACCGGATAGGAGCCGGGCTTACCCTTACCGCAAACCACTTGCATTGATAAGCCGCAGCTGAAAGCATTGACTTGGATAAAGCTAGCCGTTGTTGTAATATCAGTTTTTAAGTTTGACATTTGTCTCCGATATGGGAGCCATACGGACACTTATTTGTGCACATATACGAATTTTTTACAATTACAATACTATATAAAATAAACTGTTTGTGGGCGTTAACATTTCAAGCAGAGGAAAAAAAGGTGATGAGCGTGCTGTTGGAACCACTCCTCGAGCCAGGTGAGTGCAAGCCAGGCCTCTATATTGTGGAGTGCTAGATTTCAGATCGCCTTCGCAGCACCCGATTCGGAACCGACCGTTCCTTCTTCTAAGTCTCCCGTTACCAAAGAGGATGAGAATGACGATGAAAACCTCGTCGTCGAAGAGAAGGTACAGATTGAAGAGCCGGCCCAGCCACCTCCCCCTCCCCCTACCATCGAGAAAATCGCCGAAGAAGACAAGCGGCGCCCTCATCCCGTGAAGCGAGCCCTCTACAAGGTTTTTCCCTTCCTCGAGAAAAGTGGGTTCAGATCGTTTTATGCTTTATAGCTATTGATGTTTGTACCGCTTAACAGGGGAAGATTTGAGGCGGGTAGCCGCAAACGACCGCACAGGAAATGCAGGGTACAAATATGCTGTAAGTGAAGCCTGTAAAATGCGTTGTCCATTCATGAGCGGTGGTGTGGTGCCCGGAAGTGAGAACACTTTATTAATGATTAACCTAGCCTCCTTCCCCGCCATTGAGGCACAATAGTACCTTACCTTCATCCCATATACAGTGCATGGCATGGGCTGGTAGTGAGTGTGTGGCAGCAGATGAACCCGTACAGGCACACACTGTATACCGTTTTGCCACTACGTGAGTCAGTTTCACACCCACTCATCAAGTAGCAAACCCTTTGGGTCTTGCCACCGAGATGTGTCTGCATGCTGGAGGTGTGTGCTGCAGCTGTGTCTGGTTGTGCTCTACGCTGGAGACACATGGGTTATACAAAGGCCTGAGCCTCCTACCTGCCCTATGCTGAAGGGGAAGGTGCCTACAGGTCTAGGTGTGCTGTGCGGGCAATTGTACTCAGTTTATACAATTTGTTGATTCTAACCTACAGCAGTCGTACAAGGATATGGTTATGTGATGTCATTGGTTTACATACCACCCACACTACAGCATGCCACTCCACCTCCAAAAACAGGACACACCACACCTGCACAAATGTTCTCAATATTAAATTGTACGATCTCAGGCCAAATCCGTGACTTAAGCATTTTCTGTTAAATAGTAAAGTGCTGAGCTGTGCCACCTTTGGAGAGAATGCGACCATTTATTTTTCCACATTCCTTGCCTTCACTATGATACACTCAGATTCCAGTCTAGTTGTATGACGTCATCAAAACTCCTTACATATAACTCACATTTGAAACTCATTTGTATCTATCTCAGCTCTGGAGCTCTAGGTTGCAATTGAATTATTGGTTTCACATGCAACACATGGGGTTTTCAGGTGCAATGAATTGTTCATCATTTCTATAACTTTTATTCAGACAACTAACTCCTGGAATACAATCACTAGACATATGTAATAAATCGCCTGTATCTCAACATATCACAATCATATGATAGCTGTGGAGTGCTATATCATGGCAACAATTTAACTATTGCAAGCCCTTCTCGATGAGGCCATATATGATCTCTTGTGGATGATTGAAAAGATTTTAGGTGAACCACCACATATAGGTTACTGCACTCACCAACGAAGACATTCTTTCTGTCAGAAAGAAGACTATCTGCAAAAGTGTAATGGAAAGACAAAAAAATGGAGTGAACAAAACCACAATTAGATGACGAGTTAGAGCAGTATTTTAAAGAGCAGAATCTTGGGTTGAATTTTCTGTCATATAGACTGATCTCTCTTTCAGATTATAACCTTCCAGCCACTACTGCACATGTGCACTGCACACATTATAATGAATTTGAAATGCACCTGGCACAAGGAATGGCGTTGTATATTTAACCATCACTTATCAATGCTAGAGACATCACTCAGCATTCACAATGCCATTGTTCTTTTAACTAATCAATGAAATTGAACTAGTATGGGTTCTGCTGCATACTTACAAACAAATGTACAAAACACTTACCTGGAACTATATTGGATGTATTCCATTAATCCAATAATCTCTGTGCTCATTACATGGGCGTACGCAGACTTAAAGAAATGAGGGTCGGAATTTATCTTATAGTCAAGGAGTAGAAAAATATCATTTCACTGTCATGAAGTAGTACCAGACCAAATAACAATGGCCTGGTCCCCATACTACTACAGTTGTGGAGTTTGGGACAAAGCCTCGTGATTGGCTATATACATGCGTAACTTCTTGCATGCGATTTCGAGCATGAATTGAATGCAAAAAAGTTGATATTTTTACATACTATGATAGCTGCTGGAGAATTACGAAGTAATGTCTCTTTCTATTTGTGGATGTGTGCAAGTCATGTGAAAAGTATCGATGTTAGTATCATAATATATATTCAATAAACGTTGTCCATTTTGTCTCAGCTCTGTCTCATTATGAAGTTGCCCAAGCACACTAACTAAACGTTTGCATGTGACCAGCAATCTTGAGGAGGGTGTACATGTTAAGACAAGCTCGCTGTCCTTGTACTACAAAGCCTCACTTTGCTTTCCATTTCACCGCACAATATTAATAGTCTCTACAGCTGCAGGAAAATCTACCATTCTGGATATCACTGCTTTCCTCCTCTTGTTATCCCATGGCCATGTACACATTGAAAGGACATCAAAGGCGATATGTCGATACTACAATCATGCTGTGCACAACACTCGCTTATTTAACAAGGTCAAGGGCACAAGGAACTGTTTTGGAGAGGCGGTAGGAGGGGGGGTGGGGTCCTTTGATATATTTGGACCATTGGACCCCTGCCTGTGCCCATTGGTCACCAACTCATCATAGTGCCATAGACACATATGTTTGGCTGATCACACATAGAAATGTTCATGCATAGAAATACCTAGAATTGGAGAGTTGTTGGTCTGATAGAGAAATGTTCACTGTGGCTGTACTAAAGGATGGTTTAGTAGTTGACCTTGCGACTAGCACCTGTGATGTCATGCAGTGTGTCGAAGCAGACAAGTAACTGACGTACACCTACAGATATGGCGTATACACAACTATTGTTGGCACCAATACGGCTACTGCATGTCCAAACCAACCTCTCCCTGTTAGAAATGTTTTCCATTTCGTGCATACGCTAGCCAAGCCCGATTGGGACAAACTACGAATGTAACAGCTTAACATCAGGTCAATGAAATTACGACAAGTACTAGTGTGGGCGACGTTTACAAACGATCTGGATCGTATGGGTGCAAGCATTTGGACTCAACTGGTTGCAGCAAACCTTGTTGCATAGCGCTAGGAGGGGTCATATTTTGGTAGTTGTGTGTGCCTCTGCATTGCTAGCTGTGTGTGCCTCTGCATTGCTAGCTGTGTGTGCCTCTGTATTGCTAGTTGAATGTGCTTCAGTGCATTGTTTCCTTCGGTAGTGGTGTGTGCCTCTGCATTGCAATTTCATGTGTGCCTCTGCATTACTAGTTATGTGTGGCTTTGCATTCCTACAGTAGTGGTGTGTGGCTCTGGTGTCACTGCATTGGTTGTTGTTATATCCAGAATCAGCCAAGTAGTTGGAAGGTCTAACTTATGCAAAGGCTAAGAATGCTCCATACAGGCTTGAAAGACCCCCTGCATGTCCACAAGCAAGATAACACAACATTGGTCTGACCTTCTGTATAACAATGCTACATATCCCCCCCCCCTACCCCCACCCCCCACACATGACTAGCAATGCAGAGGCACACACAACTAACATTGCAGAGGCACACACAACTAGCAATACAGAGGCACACATGCATATCTAGCAATGCAGAGGCACACACAACAGCAATGCAGAGGGACACAAAATAGCAACGTGGGGCACACGCATCTACTGTTACACACAGGCCATTAAAAATAACCTCGCCTGTTGTTAACTAGCTCTCTGAAAGACCTGTGCATTAATCAGAAGAAGTTGCAACATAGTTGCATGTTGTGAAAGTCCAATGAGATTGACTGTTTCTGGTGCGAAATGTATTTCATACAAACTTAGGTATTTTTCAATTAGTAATGAGCATCCACATTCTGAAGTTCTATGATGACAACTGAACTATAGAAGGTTGTCTGCATTTCAGAGGTTCCTAATTTAATAGTTGAATGGGATTAGACTTATCATGTGTTGTGCAGGAGAGTCACGTGATTATAGGTATGGGTCATGTGATTATAGGTATGGGTCATGTGATTATAGGTATGGGTCATGTGATTACAGGTATGGGTCATGTGATTACAGGTATGGGTAATGTGATTATGGGTCATGTGATTATAGGTATGGGTCATGTGATTACAGGTATGGGTCATGCAATTATAGGTATAGGTCATGTGATTATAGGTATGGTCATGTGATTATAGGTGGGTCATTCCATGTCAGATCACCCAATGACCCTTAGTTTATAACACTGCACCCTCTCAGAATTAGATGAAATTTAGTATAAATGTTAAGTATCACTGGGAAAGTTATTACACCAATTATCACCTTTTGTGATGAATTAGATTAGAAGATAATTAATTTTTAATTTTTATATACCTTTCTGACCTCTCAACAATTGCACCCCCCTTTCATATTAAGAGATGGTCCAAACGTATCGTGTAAGGTATAAATTTGAAGCTCAGAGCATGACAAATCACATGGTATTTTTACTTCAATGCTATGGATTATATAGTTAGTATTATTGTGCAATGAAATATTTAACCTTGTGTCCCCTAAAAAGGATAGGTAGTTATTAATAATGCCACCATTTCCCAGAAAGCCCTACCATTCTAGTTCATAAAGAAATTAAAAATACGATGGCAAATCATGCTGTTAACATACCATACATTTTCCTAGGAAGACTATTTTTTTCAAACGGTTTGATTTCAAGGCCAATGTGGCATTGCGAGGCTTCATGTGTTAATTTATTCATGATTTCTGCACACTTGTGGTATTAAATATAAACAGAACATAGGCGCACGAAGCCTTACGTGGCTAATAAACAGCTGAGCGCTTCCTGTTCTGCAATACGCGTGTCGTGCATTTGAAATCGTGGCAGCTTTGGAACCCTTGGAAAGTGATTTGCCATTACATACACTAAAGTCCAAACGGTGCGCACAGTTTCCAATGAGATTGAACTTCTTTCGTTGCGTTCCAAGTTGGCTTCGACTGATATTTGTGACATTTGTTCACATCATGAGCAAGAGTACCTGCACAAGTACTCTGTTCTACAGAGAAAGTGCTGCAATGTCTTTGATCAGCACAAAGACTGCAAGCCACGAATAAAGTCACTAAGGGAGATCACTAGTGAGTGTAGGGCAAGTGCACTGAAAAGTGGGCATCTCACTTATTCCAGGAGACAAACTTTGCTCATTGTGCAGGACACACTTACAGAAATTGTCTGTCCAAGCTCCTGAAGAGTTCCCCACACTTGTTGATTTACCAATTCCTGGTCCACCAACATCTTATTTGAACGAAGAGCTCCCTTTGTCTGCTTCCACCGAATCTACTTCTGATGACAGTATTGTTCATGGAGTAGATATTGAGGAAGTTATTCACTATTTAAACCTCACTCCAGTGAAACTTGGTAAGGTTGAACATTTCAGTTCTAACCGCACCATCAAGGAAACACAGAGGTATCATCGCTATGTTCCATAATCAACTAGCATCCTATAGCAGTGCATAAAATATCCTCTGGAGAGAGGACTGCTGTGGTTAGTATTTTGGGGTCATTGCAGATTGATACCTCTGATGTGACCAAGGGCAGCTACATTGCATGTATGTATGATGACGAGGTCTGGTTTGGTTGTGGAGGATATATCTGAGGAGTTTTTGTGAAGTTTTCATGCATCCTAGTGTTGGAGTTAGTAGTTATGTTTTTCCTGAAAAGGATGACACTTGTTGGATTTATGAAAGTTACATTCTTTGCACGCACGATTGAGCACTCCATCCTAACCAGTGGAAGAGGAGGGTACTCCATTTCACAGGAATCAATGTCCAAGGCTACAAAGGCTCATAATTTGTGGGAGAAATAGGAGTGTAACATCACATCCACATTATGCTGTTGTATTTGTGTGTAATTACATACTTTTCTTGGCATACTCTACAGTAAACGAATACATTACTGTGACAGTGGTTACTATTTTATGTCAGGGAACAATAATGTTATCATTTGCCACCAATTTTTTTAAATAATGCAGTGCTAGAATGGTAGGGCTTTCTGGGAAATGGTGGCATTTTTAATAACTACCTATCCTTTTTAGGGGACACAAAGTTAAATATTTCATTGCACAGTAATACTAACTATATAATCCATAGCATTAAAGTAAAAATAGCATGTGATTTGTCATGCTCTGAGCTTTAAAATGATATTTTACATGATATATTTGGATCATCACTTAATATGAAAAGAGGGTGCAAGTTTTGAGAGGTCAGAAAGATAAGAAAAAATAAAAAATTGATTATCTCCTAATCTAATTCATCACAAAAGGTGATAATTGGTGTGATAACTTTCCCATTGATATTAAACATATATACCAAATTTCATCTAAATCTGAGAGGGTGCAGTGTTATTGACTGGGTGATCTGACATAGAATGACCCAGGTATGGGTCATGTGATTATAGGTATGGGTCATGTGATTACAGGTATGGGTCATGCAATTATAGGTATAGGTCATGTGATTATAGGTATGGTCATGTGATTATAGGTATGGGTCATGAGATTATAGGTATGGGTCATGTGATTGTAGGTATGGGTCATGTGATATGTATTCTGCAGGACAATGTGGTGGTCTCTGCCAAGTACAACATCTTCACCTTCGTGCCTCTGAACCTCTTTGAGCAATTCATGAGGGTGGCCAACATTTACTTCTTGGTTCTGGTCATTCTGCAGGTTGGTTGTGCTTACATGTACGTGTGTGTGTGCATGTCCACCTGTGTGTGTATCAGTTAAATGGCTATGTAATAGTTGTGTGGTATGGTTAATGAATCATGTTTGAGATCAAACGCCATAGTTTGTGTTGTATTGTGATCATTGGATCATTGGGTGTGCTGTACTGATGGATGTAAATGGCAAGATGGTGGACTGATTGGTCATGCATGCCAGTGGCTAATATATTGCAAGCAGGTAGGGATGAAAGAACAAGCATGTAGGGATGAAAGAACAAGCATGTAGGGATGAAAGAACAAGCCTCGGGGATACTACTGTTCTGCATGTGGTTGAGTAACTCTGCATCTCTCAGCACATTTCAAATTAATCAACTGAATTGCCTGTGAAATAAAGTGCCTACATTCAATTCACCTGTACTATAGTAGGTGACCCCAAAGTTTCTTTACTAGAAGCCCATACTCAATTTTCTAATCTAAGTTGACTTAGGAAAATGCACTTATGTAATTCAACATATTGACCCATATTGTTGTTCTCATAAAATTATAGTCAAGATAAATGGATCATCGATTGCAAGTTTGCAACTGTATTCCGTAAGATACTAAAGTATTTGCGTACAAAAATCGATACACTGTACATGAAGTATAATTTAATTTGCCTTCCCCTCTTAGAGCATACCACAGATCAGCTCTGTCCCCTACTACACTACTCTGATCCCTCTGATCATAGTGCTGCTTATTACGGCCATCAAAGACGGCTACGACGACATTGTAAGTTACACTTCACACTATTCCATACAACAGCTACGGAATTGGCATGTATAGATTATATTTAGTGACCTTTTCCTACTGTGTGCTCTAATGCAATAGCAGTATGCATCTCTGAGGAGTTAGCTATGAACTGATGCGTACTGCAGAGGAAGTAACTCGTGTGCATGTACATACATGCACACTGCACAGAGAACACAGCACACGCTTGGCTAATACAAGTGCGCTCTTGTATGATATATATTTTTATAATAGCCTTTAAATATATGTCTACCAAAAGATCTTTATCCACTGTAAATAGCTAATGCCTATAGCATATGTTTGTGTATGATTGAATGTTTTCATTTGCTGTGCTTCATTTTGGTGTTATATGTGGCACCACCTTAATTGCACGTTTTTATTGCAGAAGAGACACATTAGTGACTATCAAATTAACAACCGTCGTGCAGCAGTGCTGAGTGGCACAGGGTATGTGATTGTTATGAGAATTAAATGATGTCATAAATACCCTCTTGTGTTTATATTCTGTTTAACCTCGGTGTGGTCTCACTGTTTTACTGATGAGCTTAGGTTCTAGCAGTCATTTCCATGGGAGGTGTGGTTAGTAATGTGCATTTATTATGCTATGTCCATATGAGTCAATTAAGATAGATTTCTCCAACCGTGTGCCTTTACTCTTCATGTCATTCAGTGCCTAATTAATGCACTTCAGTATGACAGTGACCTAATAACTGTGCCAGTTACATCGGCTAGTTTGTTGTATGCAGAACATAGAGCTGTAGACTTGGATATAATTTGAGTGAGATCATTATTTCCTTTATCTTCACAACTTCTTCTGTATATATGCACATACATGTAATTGTGCTAGCCATAGGCTGGTGTGGCCTTTTGCTGCATGCAGCTGCTATAATTATGTAAATGTGGTGTGGTGTGGTGTGGTGTGGTGTATGTTTTATGACTTCTGCTTTCAATTCCAGCTTAACTGAAGTGAAATGGAAAGATGTGAGAGTTGGTGATGTGCTGAAACTGAAGAATGATGAATTTGTGACGGTTTGTTTTATTGTGGTTTACAGTGTATGTGTATCATGGCATCAAAGCAACATTCCTCCCTGGCACCTTTCAGGCGGACCTTCTGTTGCTGTCATCCAGTGAACCCAACAGCCTTGTGTTCATCGAGACAGCTGAGCTGGATGGGTAAGATGGCTGTACTAAGTTAAATCGTAATGTTTTATCAAAGTAAAGCCTTTTTATGGTACCTGTGATCTCGTACATGATTTATAATATATGATTTTGTTATTAAGTAATTGAACATAATCAGTTGTTTCAAAAACGTACACATGTAAAGTAGATGCAGTGCTTGTGTATACCAGTCCTTGTATATCTGTTGTGTGGGATGAGCTGTATGAACATTTTGGATATGTAGATTTATGCAAGTTTAGTAAGAGAAAGGAGTTGCATGGTAATAGCCAAATGTACTGAAGGGCTAGTTTCAAACAGAATGCCAGTAACATTACCTTTTCTCAGAGAAACCAACCTGAAGGTGCGACAGGCTCTTCCAATTACTGCTGAGCTCGGTGCCAATGAAGATCAACTTAGCACCTTCAATGGTATGTGCATGAGTGCTGTACATGTCCATTGCTGGTACATGTAACAGTTTGACTGCATAATTAACCTACTGTATGTGTAAACATTAGGTAGCATAGAGCGTTGGCATGTACAGTGGATACATTTTCAACTCTGAGTAAAATTAATTTGATATATATATGAACGAGAATGAATAATGTGTGTTAATACGTACTGGTGCGGCTGTTTAACTTTATCCGTTTCCTGTCACGTGTGCTTCTGATGTAGGTTACATTGAGTGTGAGCCCCCAAACAATCGTCTTCATAAGTTTGTTGGTACACTGCACTGGAACAACGCAACATACTCACTGGACAATGAGAAAGTCTTGTTGAGGGTTGGTCATTCTATGCATTGTGAAATACATGTGCATACACCACTTTAACTGTCTTAATACCCGACATAATGGTTTGTGCAAAATCGCATACTCAAAAGACCTCATTGCCCTGCACAGCTGCTTTTAAATGGCTACAGTAGTTGATAATTGATGTGAATGAGCACACGCTACACCCTTACATGCCTATGTCAACATTTCAAATTGATGTGTGGATGCAGTGGGATGGGATGGCCACATCCTCCTCCCCTTTAAATAAATTGGACTCCACCCTCTCTTCCTGTACTGCACTTGTACGTACTAAATACCCAAGCTAATACGCATGTGTACTTACCTGCGTGGTAGCAGTGGTTCGTACAGGCATGCAGTATATTACTGCTTATTATCCATGTCACAATGGGGATACATTGCGATTATCTCCATGTTGAGGACATCATACACAGCACCCTTCAAAGGCCCTTGAGGTTCCCACCCCACCTTCCGTAGCTCACCTCAGGCCAACCCATTCCCCCTCCCCCCCACCTCCCACCCCCCCCCTCAGCAATGTGCCCCTGACACTCTCCTTCTTTTAACACATCCGTTGATTTAAAACTGATTGAGTTCACAATTGTGCTTCCTGCACGTAACATATGTGGAGTTATTTCTACTTTTTTATTTATTTATTTTGTTGTTGTGGGTGAATATATTTTGTTGTTGTGTGGTTGGTTTATGGTTGTTCCCTTCCTGTTGAGCTTCTCAAACACTTGGGGTTTTTACATACATGTGCATTTATTGACCTTTCAGGGCTGTCGACTCCGTAACACAGAGTGGATGTATGGTGTTGTGATCTATGCGGGCTCTGATACTAAACTAGTGCAGAATAGTGGTGAGCTCCATCAATAGCATTTTAATAAGCAATGTACATTTTATACACTACACAATTTGTGCATGTTATATTGTGGGGGAAATAAGCAATTTTACAGAAGTCTCACAGTACATTATGCATCACAACACAATAGTTTTTTCAATATGGAAGAAAAACTATTATAAATTGAATGCTTGAATTTGATATCATTGTTTTTAATTCCAAATTCTGTGTTGTGATGTACACTACATGAACTAAAAAACAAAACAATTTAGTGTGATATTTGAACTATTGAAAGTGGTCTCATTACTCAATATTATTCAAACATATTATTAATAATCTTGGTTTAATAATCTTGGTTTTTACTAGTTTTCATTAATTCATAATCTCCACAATGTTCATACAGGCCAATGAGAGAATACTATTATTATTTTTGCACTAATGGCCTTTCATTCCTTCCTTTCATCACAACCTCTTTTCGGTTTTCATTGCTTTGCTGCTTCTCTTTAAACCCCTCCCTCCTTCTCCCTGGACCTTCTTTAACCCCTCCCTCCTTTTTTAACCCCTCCCTGGGCCTTCTTTAACCCCTCCCTCCTTTAACCCTCCCTCCTTCTTTAACCCTCTTCTTTCTTTAACCCCTCCCTCCTTCTTTAAACCCCTCCCTCCTTCTTTAACACCCCTCCCTCCTTCTTTAACCCCTCCCTCCTTCTTTAACCCCTCCCTCCTTCTTTAACCCCTCCCTCCTTCTTTAAACCCCTCCCTCCTTCTTTAACCCCTCCCTCCTTCTTTAAACCCCTCCCTCCTTCTTTAACCCCTCCCTCCTTCTTTAAACCCCTCCCTCCTTCTTTAACCCTCCCTCTTCGTTTAACCCCTCCCACCTTCGTTTGATCCTGTTTTGCTATGGCAATGCACTTCTTGGCTTTCATCTATTAACTCATACATGCTCTCATTTTCAGGAAGAACTAAATTCAAAAGAACACATCTTGAGCAAGCAATGAACAAATTAGTGTTTTTTGTAAGTTGTAACAAATTGGTGCCTGAAACTGTATTTGCTATACCACAATAAAAAATAGATATTACTTCTGAGGGGGTGAGGGGAATGGACCAAGAAACCTTAGTTTTGATCCTGTAGACTATACAGTTCGGATTTGTCACAGAACATACGAAACAAGATATGGTTGTTGCTTGCCTAATATTGCCTTGTAAAATAATATCTTCAATGCAACAAAGCCAGCAACTATTACTAATGGCATAGTCTGTAACCTACAACCAGTGTCCTCCCACCACTCTCAGGTGCAGTACTATATCACCATAGCAGTAATGAATTGAGCATTTGTAGTCTTATGCTGAAAACAGAGATGCCTATCTCGTTATGCAATGTTTGAAAGCAGTGTTAGAAAGATCTATTTATAATCAACAGGCATGGCCATAGACAACTTTCAAAACTTTGGGGGGGGGGGGGGGGGGGGGGGGGGGGGCGCCTCGCACCCACCCCAGTCCATGAGAAACATTTGGCGGGACTGAAGTCCCCTTGTCTATCACCTTGACAAGGATGAAAGAACAGGCATGCATGTGTTGACCTTCATAATGTACGAACATGGTACAAAACGATAAAGTAATTAAAATGAATGAAGAATATGTGGGAGGAGAGCAAAGGGATCAATACCACTTTTCCACTTCCCTACAAGTTCTAGAAATGATGGTATTTCATTCTTCCCATTACATTTGAAGTGTTTAAAGCTAATGAACCATTCATGGCAATGGTCCTTTTGATAAGTCACTTTTGTTTTTACAGATATTGTGTTTCCTGATTGGCTGTCTTTTTGTGGCATTTATTGGCTCACTGATCTTCGAATTTATTTACATAAAGGTCAGTTCATTTTTGTAGTCGCATATTTCTGCCCTCTGTATCTTGTATTGACTTTGCACTTATACAACTTGCTATCCCCAGGAAGCGAACAACTTCTTCCCTTACAATAATTACCTCAAGGTACTTTTTATAGTGTAGACAAAATGTTCTACACGCACCTACGTGGCAAGCGAATGAGTGCATCTTGACAAATTATGCAGTGTTTTCAATATTGCTGTCTTTTTACGATATTACATGTATATCTGAACAGTAAAGCATGTTATAGATGTGTATTTGTGCCAGTTGCACGAAGTGAAAGCATCTTGCTACAGCATCCGTTATTACGTGTGGACAGGTTGCTCAATGTTTAGAGCTATATGTACTTCAACATAAAAACCTTCTTCTTTTCCTGCAGAGAACTGCATCTCCCTCATTTGTGCAATCCATTCTCCAAGTGTTTTCCAACCTGATTGTGCTCAACACGTTCATTCCCATCTCACTTTATGTCAGGTAAACATGTCAAGGGTTAATTTAAATACATCAAGAATCACTTCATTTATTCCAAAAGAGATTATGTTTACTGTAATTTTCTTACTTAACAAGTTGTGAACTGTTTCTGGAGACTGCCTCTATTGATGTGTCTTACTATACTCTTTTGCAATGGTACAATGGCACTGAAGTGTTAGAGACAAAGTGGTGCATTGTACTGTACAACCTTGAACAGTGGGTCTTAGATACGGTGGAAGGGCTTTGAACTCATTTGGAAACATTGCATACACAGGACAGCACTATATATATAATACTCATGTTGATATCTGAGACTTGGAAAGACGAGCGAGAACAGTGTTGAGCCATGATATTAATAATCCGTTACCTTGCAGCTTGTGCCCAATTCACAATGATATTCTTTATGTACATTAATCTTCTTTATTTGTTGTAGTGACTGTTGGTGGCCATTTTATAATGGTGGACAGCATGCATCCAGTGACCTCAGATCATTTTGACAGTATATTTGCATTTGTCAATAGACAAAAGGAATTAATTGACTTGTATTACAATTGCCACTATTCTCTTGAATACTTCATTTTGCTTGTTAAAAATCTGCTGTGCATATTGCATATACCCAAGTTACCACTTTTGTGATGGTATGTCTCAGTGTACAAGGTATTGTATTTCTGCACATTAAAACAGTGCACATCCAAAGTCACCTGCAAGTATATGGGAAACTTCATATCGATCATTAAACGATTAACATAGTAATAAAAAATGACTTTGTGCAATACTACTTTTGTGCTAGTGTACATTCTCTATGAAGTATTAAATGTGCCGTGTATTTGTTCACAAAGATACGGATTTACGCATTTTAATTCTAGATGTTTAGTTGAGTTGTACACTGTGATTTATGTCACCAGCGTGGAGATTATTCGTTTGGGGGCTTTCCCTGTTCATCAACTCTGATATCAAGATGTACTATGAACCAAATAATGTTGCAGCCATTGCAAGGTATGAAGGCAGTGTGACATCAGAAAAGGATATCTCTTAGTGCACCCAATTCACCTTTAGAACTACGACTCTGAATGAAGAACTTGGACAAGTGGAGTATATATTTTCTGATAAAGTACGTACACAATTAAAATCATTATATGATACTGTGTAATTAGCTGCTACTGGCTTGCACATACACAGCACAAATGATTGTATACTTTATATGTAAGAAGCCTAACATCATCATACATCTGCATATGCATTTCTGAATATACCTTTTGTTGTGAGGATTTAAGCATTATCAAAATGCAGATTGCAGTTTCTAATAGCACAGAAACAGTGATAGAATGATGGTATTGTTGCACCACTCCTATGTCTTCATGTATGTAATGCATTGAAGCAGATTTCAAACATAGTGCATGTTTGGGGCTATTATTGTATGACAAGCTATACAATTACGATGCAATTACATATGAAAGCCTATACAACTGTGTATTCAATTTCATTTTAAGTTATCTTATTCCATGATAACTATGTATAGTACATGTATCTACTGCAGAAGAAAAGGGTGTTGTGGTCACTCTTTTTCTTTTGTTCTTAGACGGGGACATTAACACAAAATGTTATGACATTTCTGAAGTGTTCCATCAATGGAGTGCGATATGGTAATAATACGTTCATGCATTCTATATATGTAACGAGTGCAATATGTCAAGGTTTAGGTACTTGAGATGATTTTATATTTTTTATTCTGCTAAAACTTTATGATCAACTGTTTCGGTACCTAGGTGACTCTTCATCCTCCATTAGTCATCAGAAGGTCAGCTTGAATGCCTTTTGTAAATATACCTCTATTGAATTTGTCTCTAATAGCGTCCAGTTGATTTTCGGTCATGGAATAGATATGCCGATGCAAATTTTGCTTTCTACGATCAAACACTTCTGCAGAAATTTCAAGAGGGTGATCAAGTATGCCTTTAAATGTATCACTACAGTTTGTCACTACTGAATTTAACCGTTCTCCATGACAGCAATCATTATAGAAGAATAAGTATTACTATTTCATATTTATTTGCATACTGTACACGTATAGCATCATGTGTCCTACCATACAGCCATAATATTGTATGCACTGTACTTAGTGCACAAAGTGATAGTATGCTGCATGATTGCTTGTAGGTTACAGCATGTGCCCAACACATACTGTACATCTGATATGGTATTGTTTCTGGCAGTGTTTTCATTTTACAGTTTGTCTATACACCTGTAGTTTTGTTTTCTGAATGGAACATTCATATACACACACGTTTCTTCCCTCCCCAAACTCAAGCACTGTCAAGAGTTTTTCCTTCTACTCAGCCTTTGCCATACTGTTATACCCAAGGACGACAAAGGTGAATTCTGTGTAGGATTGTAATTAAATTAGTTTGGCTTAGACAATTATAAAAGTTGTGTAATACATATGTCGTTCTGGTGGCTTTATTCTCTGCATAGCCGGACAGTTAGTCTACAATTCTCAATCTCCTGATGAAGCGGCCCTTGTAAGTGCTGCAAAGAATTTTGGATTTGTGTTCAAGGTATGTAGCAGAAGGAATTATGAATTTGTACTTACGACAGTTTGCTTGGAGAGGCATATATCCCTCTAGAGGCATATATCCCTTTAGAGGCATATATCCCTCTAGAGGCATATATCCCTCTAGAGGCATATATCCCTTTAGAGGCATTGCATTCACTACATTGTATTGTCTCTTTGATCTCCAGAGCCGCACACCATTTCTACTCACTGTGCAAAATATCCATACTGGCAATGAGGTAATTTTTAGCCGCTTTGTCTCGTTTAAATGCCTTAGCACCTGTGTTTATGCTACAAATGATAGTCGATCATGCTATGTTTTACTGGATATGAATGTCACATATAAGTAGGCCATTAGGTACTTGGAATTCAGCAAAAATACAGTGAGTGTCAAATAACTGCTCAAGTTCAACAATTTTCTTTGTCAACCCCACATGGGCCTGCTACAGTGTATTGTTGGCCCTAATGAAATATTTTAATATTCAATCAGTTAACATTGCCATTCTCTCAGTGAATGTATGCATACAGCCAAGTCAACTGGTATTGAATCCTCTAAAAATGTGCCATAGCATTTGTACAGGAATATTTTCTTGATGAGCAAATTAATTACAGCTATACCCCAGTGTATACATGTATATGCATGTAGCCTGTTTGAAATCTTTATACCTAAATGTATGTAAAAAATTGTCTTCTTTGGTGACACATACATTTACATTACTTCAAAGGCACCTCTGATCAAGTATACAACTTTCAGTTTAATGTTTATGAAGACTGACACATGCAACAGTAATTTGGCAGATGTTTGATAAATTGGGAAGATAATATGTTAAATAAATTAGTATAAGCTGCAGTGCTCTGAATAGCCATAAGGGCACTGTTGCTGGGCATGACCTTATATTTAATTTTTGTGAAATGATGCTTCATATTCTGTAGGTTTCATATGAAATTCTAAATATCCTTGATTTCAACAATGAAAGAAAGCGAATGTCTGTAAGTTGAGTTTTTTTAACGTTATTCATAATGAAATTATTCCCTCTTCCCCCCCCCCCCCCCATAATCAGGTCATTACTAGAATTGATAGCAAAATCGTACTTTATTGTAAAGGAGCAGGTATGTTACGTGTATATCTTTGAATTGTTGTATATATAGTGAATGGCATTGACTTTTTCAGTACACTTGATTATGTCTGTAGCCAATGTTGTTTCATATGTATAATGTACTGAGTGCAATAACGTTGAATTTCAGACAATGTCATATTTGAACGTATGAATGGTGGATCAGCTGGTTTAAAGACAGTCCTACTTGATCATCTATCAGTACGTTCGTTGCTTCCTGTTAAGGGGACATGCTATGTAATTGTACACAAGTAGCAAAAAACATTCTCTATGAGAAAGTTGGTGGCATATAGGATTTGAAGGCAATAGTGGTGTTAAAAGCATGGAAACAAGATTCTAACATTAAGGGAAAATGTATACATGTATTTAGCACACAAATAACATAATAGCCTACAGAAGTGCTAAATATGGAACTGTTACATTTTCCCTTAATGTTAGACCCTTTCTTGCACTACTGGGGCTCAATCACATCCTATATACCACCACCTTTCTCATAGAGAACGTTTTTAGTTACTTGTTTCATGGATTTTTGTACATATGATTGTCACGCAAGGGACATACAGTACCATGGAAGTTGTGCAAAAGACTCATTCCAGACCTAAATCAAGCATATATTACAGTCTCAGCAACAACGTCCCATCCTCTGTCGCCTTGAATGGCCACATCCTGGATCGTCCTAATAGAAGGACACTATGGTTGGAGCTCTGAAACAGGAAATATTTTCTCACATGATAAAATACAGTATGATACCTTACCCAGGATACAGTGTCACTACCTGCTGTCTTAATTGCATTAATAGTCATGTAGAGATTCACCTGCCTTATTATAGCAATGCAACTACACTATTGACTAACATCAATAACAGCTGGGTGAGTCTTGCAAAAGGCATCCTAACAACACAATATTCCTAAGAATAGCCTTTCGAGACCATCTTTAGCATGCTATACAGTGTACAAGGGAGAAGCTACAGAAGTGAAGAAGATTAATACATGCATTCAAACTGTCACCACTAAGTGGATATCCACAAAATCAGGTATCTGAAATGCATGAATTCTTAAACTCATTTAACTTTAACCTTTTATGCTGATATACAAGGTAGCCCACTATAATAGATAATTGGTTATATGGGATTGTTTCCGCAAAAGGGATCTAGTGCATACATTATAACATTTCCAGTACGCGTAATAGAAATGTAACACTTGCTTTGAAATGTATGGCTAATTAAAAACCTTACAACTTCATGACAGATACTCCGATTCTCAGTGTGTAAGAAGGAATGTGTAGAGAACATTTCAGACTTCTAGAATAACATCTCTGAAACGATCCCACATAATGAGGTTTTAAATACAGAAGTCATGCAAACACCTGAATCTCAAGACAAAAAGCCACTTTATGTAAAACAGAGCATTTGGCAGCTGTGATAATAATTTGATCTTGGACAATGTGGGTGGGTGTGGGGGTGGGTGTTACATTACCTATTGTGGCTTTATCGATAGTACTGTACTCTTTTGATGTCATTCCAGTGTATATTTAGCCTCTCGTATCTATCTGACAAGTAACCAGGTTCAGAACTTTTCCAATACCATTGCCTCTTTTCATATTTCTTCAATAAAATTAATTCAAATTACTTTAGGATTATGCTGAGGAGGGTCTGAGAACCTTGGTGTGTGCAAAGAGGGAAATCTCTGAAGAAGAATACACTGCTTGGGCAGAAGAGCACCACGCTGCAAGGTGAGGTGCATTTACACTCTGTATGTGTGAGTGATCGTAACTATTGTATGGCTGCATGTGTTATGTACCATCACTCAGTTTGTTAAGCTTTTTTATGTTGGTGTACTTTTTATTTCCCAAATTTGCTGTAATTGGTGTATTACGATTGCATGATTTGTTCATAGTATTATTCAGAAGAACAGAGATGAAGCTCTGGATGCTGTAAGCTACTGATATTGGTACATGTATAGCTTAGAAATGCATGTCATGATATGTTAAATCCAGTAGTAATTTCATTGCTGTAACATTTCATGCAATACAAATGGCACATATTATTTGCATACTTGAAGGACTGCATGATTAATAAAATTAGCACCTGTTAGGATCAGGATAAATTAGCATTTACATTTATTTTAAGGTTACCGTAGTTGCAGTTGAGAAAAATAATACGTGTGTACATCCATGTGCAATTATTGCATAGATGCATTATTTCATGCATGTACATGTGTATTATATCATATACGTATGTGATCATGCACTGGAATCTACATGTAGGTGTATGAGAAGATTGAGAAAAACCTTGTACTCTTGGGAGCTACGGCCATTGAAGACAAGCTGCAAGATGGAGTGCCAGATACAATAGCCAACCTTGCTAGGGTAAACTCTCATTCCTTAGTGACTTTATTGCTAACTGTGTTACTACCACAGGCCAACATCAAGATATGGGTATTGACGGGAGACAAACAAGGTATGAGGAACAAAGTATTCTTTTAGTTTCCTGTTCCTTCCCATAGTCTCTGAGGTGTGTCTAATTCTGCATGCCACAATGGCCTTTGTCCCTACCAAAATACAAAGACTGCAGTTAATAACAACATCTTGATCAAACACATTTTCAGAAATTGTACAATGCATTTTGACGTTTTTCTTTTCAGAGACTGCTGTTAATATAGGCTATTCTAGCAAGCTGCTCACTGATCAAATGAAGGTGTTTATTGTTGACAAGGACTCCAAAGAAGAGGTCCAGATGCAGTTGGAGGAGGCAAATAGTGAGATCCTGAAAATGTCTGGAACATCTGGCAGAAATGTGTCAAACTATAAGCATGTCTCTGTCAACATGAGCCAGATAGCTGATGAAGCCACAAGTAACACAGGGAAGAACGATACTCCTCCATTCGGCATTGTCATTAATGGACATAGTTTGGTATGCTTAACTTGGTCTTGCCAGATGTAGTTATCATAGTGCATTACCCAATCAGCGTCATGCTTTGAAGGATGAGCTCCGAGATATTCTGCTCACTACAGCAGAGCAATGCAAAGCTGTAATTTGCTGCAGGGTCACACCCCTTCAAAAGGTTACTGCAAAATATCACAAATGCACATGCTGTATTGCTAACTGCTGCAATCATGTTTCAAGTAACAATAACAGCAACTAAGTGCATACTTCACAAGTAATGCCTTATCTCTAGAAAAAGGTGGTGGACATGGTAAAGATTGGGAAGAAAGCTGTCACTCTTGCCATTGGAGATGGAGCCAATGATGTTGGCATGATCAAAGGTTGTTTTGCTGTGAAAGAATTATCAAGTTGATATAGTGTGCAGGGTGTCCAAGGACAGGTTTTAATCGTTATAGCTATATATTGTAATGAGTTAGTTAGTTGATATTTAGCTCATTGATGGCTCTGATTAGCCACACATAATATATGTAAATTTAAATGGTTGAGTAACTAAATTCAAATATTGGACAATCAAATTTATCAAGGACGTCTGTAATGATCAATATTCAAGCTAGTGCATAGTTTTATAACTACATTTTATTAGCCTATGAGCACATTATCTAGTTTAGATTGATTAATTTTCAAGTGACTGATTAAATACTGAGTTGTTAAAGTGAAACATAAAATTGTTTACATTTGAGTTTTGGATTGTATTGAAAATAAAAATACAGATTATTAGTTCATGTTAATTAACATTGTTTTAGTTAGTATTTTAAGCACTTAAAACATAGTTTGCACTGACTATTGTATTTGACCTGATCATCATTGCACAATATAAACTTATGAATAAGCTTATTAACTATTGTTAAAACCTGCCCTGTCCATTTGTGGACACCCTGTATACACTACTGTGCATATGCTTTAACCTTCCCCTATCTCAGCTGCTCACATTGGTGTGGGAATCAGTGGACTGGAAGGACAGCAAGCAGTCTTGGCCAGTGATTATTCCTTTGGACAGTTCAGGTATGTATACTCTAACTGTACTGCATTCCATACATTCATTTATGCATGCTTACTTCTCAGATACCTGGAAAGGTTATTATTGGTACATGGTCGTTGGTCCTACCATCGGATGACCATCTTTCTCCGCTACTTCTTCTATAAGAACTTTGCTTTCGCCTTTAGTCAGTTTATCTTTGCATTTTTCTGTGGTTTTTCAGCTCAGGTATGTTAATGACATAGATGTAAGAAAAACGTTGGAAGTAGAGCTGAATAATCATTTATTTCTGCACAATAGCCCTTATATGATCCTGGATTTATAACATTCTACAATGTGATCTATACTTCTTTGCCTGTCCTGGCAGTGTCAATTCTTGATCAGGTACACCTTTAGAGGCAAATGTGCAATATAACTGTATGCAAGTCATAATGTGTGCTGTTAGTACTGCATTTATTGCATGTGCCATTGGAGCATAAATTTGTGCTGAAGCACTTGTGACAATGATTTACTTTGTCTCTCTTTGCTTAAGGATTTAAGTGAATCACGCAGCATCAAGAATCCAGATCTGTATCGTGCCGGTCAAAAGAATGAAGATTTCAATTTTATTATCTTTCTAAGGAGCATATTTAAAGGCATTTATGCTGCCTTTGTGGTATTCTTTGTCCTTTTTGGAATCACATTTCTGGACATCATGCCCAACACCAAATCAGAGTGGGACTTCCAGTCCTTTGGATTGACTGCCTCTGCAGCTCTTGTTTTCATCGTGAACATTCAGGTACAAACTCAATTCTCATATTAAGATGTGCTTCTCCTCACTTTCTTCTGTTCATTTCAGATTGTTCTTGATGCGTACTACATGAACCCATTCTTCCACATTTCTGTTTGTAGCAGCATGGTGTCATGGTTTGTGGTCATTTTTATAACAGGCGCATCTATCAACTTTTTCTTCTTTTCTCGCTACACTTTTGTGGCGCAATATGTCTTAGCAACCCCAAACTTTTGGTTCTATCTTCCACTGGCCTGTGTGATTGCCCTTTTCCCTGTTATTGCAGTTAGAACATTTTCATTGGACAGGTTCCCTAAACAACTGAATCGCCTACAAATTGACAAGTCAGATAGAATCAGAGAAGACATTTCAACAAACGTGGGGAGAGATGGGTCTTCTGTTAGAAGAAGTGGATACGCATTTGCTCAGATTAGAGGGTTTGGGCAATTAATAACAAGTGGGTACATCTTTGGATTGTCAAAGAAAGAAGTTGAGGAGGAACGAGCACAAATGGGGCCACACAGCTGATTTATGTGATGTACTTGAACAGAGATATGTATCGATTTTATTTGATGTGTGTATAGTTATTTGTTATACATACAGCAGTTATTTTTCGAGTTGTGTAAGTTTATAACTACAAATGGGACAGTTTTCAGAAAATGAAAATGACACCACTTAATTATATAAAAATGCATGATGTTTGAATCGTTATAACTATGATTCCCAACGGTTAGCATTAATTTCAACGCATCAACTCTGCAGGCTCCAATACTTCATACTACACCATCATTTCAGTACTACGTGAAAATCTATTTTAGTGCCTTACACAAGCACAGTACTGACATTACGTCGTCTGATACTTACCTTGTGCAACAGAAACTAACATAAATACATAAATTAAATTATTTAACATAATGTACATTTGTCCCAACTTTTATAAAAATTAATATTAACCTTACATAATACATGTAATTCAAAAATGTATCACAAAAGACCATATACGTATGTCACTTATTACCTTCGGTCATGTGGTTTTCCTTCTCAGTTCTGCATCCTGCATGCCACATCTTTGTTTCTCTCTACATCTGAAATAAAGCTACCATATATTGTATTGATACATCAAACCTCATGTATATATCCTCCTTCCTGCATATGCATTATGTCATATCTGTTTTCCTTTCTTTGCTATCAGAATCTATGCTAACCATTTAGAGTGACGTAATTAATTTAAATACATTTTACCTTCACTACTTCTATCTCAATCTGTGACATAAACAAACGTATCATTTTAAAAGAATGTCACATGGATAGTTTTATTGCATCACACAGGCACACATTATAAATTATGAAATGAGTTATCCAGCTATACAGAGGCTGCAAGGTTGGCACTGGGTCCAGCCTGTGCTAATGTATGTGAGCAGACAAGGCTCACATTGCACCTGCTGTATATGCATAATAATATAACTGTGCTGGGTGAAAAGCAACACCTATGAGTTCCTAATCTGGTTTGCTAGGTTAGTGCATTTATGATATTTGCTTACATGTATAGAACTAAATCAAAGTGCTCTATACTTATCTAACCTACCATACAAGGGTAAAATTAGTTGTAATTTATCGTACACAATTCCAGGATAGAGTATGAACCATTCTATTGATAAAATGTAATACTATTTTAACTACTGCTAAATTATTCATCAGTGGCAGATAGGACTCGTTTACTTTCAGTTTCGTCTCCATTTGCTGCTTCTTGGCTTTCCATCATTCCTTCTGAGGGTCTTAGGCTATACTTGACTGCTCCCATTTTCCAGGTTGCCTTAAAGTGGTGGCTTGGTTTAGATACCTCAGGGGGTTCTTAGTATTCCTTGTGCCTTGGAAGTGCACTCGATCATCTAGGCCATCATGCAGTCACATGTAAACATGGAGGAGATGTGGTCACCAGGCACAACAGACTTTGTGACTGCATTAATTGTGGAAGTGTGTCGCCATGCCCACATTGGAGTGCGGGTAGAATTTGGCAACAACCTTCACCCCCAGCCGCAGCAAGACCCGCCCAGCAGATATACTGATTCCCAATTGGGTCATGGGCAGGACAGCAGCTTTGGATATGTCTGTCACATCACCACTTAATACACAAACCTTATTAGAAGTGGGGGAGCAAGAAAACATCAAGAAAACAACCATAAGTGTTCTGAGCTGGGTTGGGTTTGCATTTCTGTAGTGGTGAAAGTTATGTGGCATGGGGTAAAGGAGCCACACAACTCAAGAATTGCCACCCTGAACAGCAAACCTAAATCTGTAACCATGAAAACATTTATGGCCGCCTTAACTTACAACTGGTTGGGGCAAATGCCACATCCATCCTAACCAGGTTAATGCCCCCATCTTATTGATTTGTTGTTTTGTCTGTGTGTAGATGTTATTATATGCATTCCCCAGAAGGTCTTGTCAGGAATGGTCCAAGCACAACAGTTCCACATCTTGTTGGAGTCTTCCTCCCCTGACAACAGAGCTTGCCTCCTGTCAGTGGAAGCTTCTCATGCTTCCTCTTGGCTATGGATAGTCCCTTCCCGTGGTTTGGGCTTACACCTGGAGTCGAATGAGTACCAGATGGCCATTAGGTGGTGGCTGGGGTTGGACACTTCTTGTCGGTCCATGTGCCCTTTCTGCCCTGATACTGCTCCTGATCCTCTTGGTCACCATGCTGTGACCTGCAGGCATGGGGAAGATGTTGTCATATGCCATAATCGTCTAAGGGATGAGGTACTCGACCTCTGTCGTGGTGCCCACCTAAGTGTGAGTGTGGAGAGAGGTCATGGTCTCACCAGAGACCTTGCCCACACCAGGCCTGCTGACATCCTTATTGCTGGCTGGGACAGAGGCAAACCTGTGGCCCTAGACCTGACCATCACTTCACCACTCTGCTCTGCAATCTTGAGTGAATCGTGTCACCAGGCCGGTGCAGCAAGCCCCTTGCAGCTGAGGCCCGTAAGCTCCACTCAAATGGTCCAAAATGCCAAAAGTTGGGCTGTTCCTGCATTCTATTAGCTATGGAGACATATGGCAATTGGGGCAAGGAGGTCCACGATACCTTCTCCAGGCTGGCGTCCTACCTGGCCATTCACCAGTCCTCCCCTAAATCAGCAGTTGTGGCAGATTATAGCCCTGGTTCGTTCCATTGCCAGAGCCATCCTGGCCAGGGAGATCCCACCCTCCTAACTGCTATTAGGTTTTGCCTTAGGGAATAATAGGTATTGTATATGCAATAAATGGGTGTTTATGTGTGCGATTTATTATTGTAATATCTTTTACTATGTTCTAATAAATAATATATATTATTAGTATTGGAACGTTCTATGAGAAAATGACTCTTGTGGATTTTTTTTAAGTTTCAAATAAACTTATTAATTTTCTACTAGGTACTAAAACCCTCTACAAAACGGCTCTTACGCACTTAAAGTTGGACTATCCGTCATGAGGTAATAAAGCACTGAATTTTTAATTAGGCGTACATTTCAATGGCAACGGTCAGCTTGTTCTGAAAAGTTTACAACAAGTGCCATAATCTCATAGAAGTTCCAATTATACAAAGTAAATTAACTGAACAGCAATTTTAATGTTAGGCTTATGGTGTTTAAGTATATATATTGTATTAATAATTATTGCATAATAAGGACAGCACAAATGAATGAATTAAATAGATTTTAATTCTGAGTGCAAAAGGGCTTAAACAAAGTGGTGCATTTTATTACACACCTGCATATGTCCTCTGTAATTTTACATTAGATCATTTGTACTTTAGATCAAGTGTGTTAGAGAACGAAAGCTAAGCGAAATGTTGAAATGCTCAAGAAAAACAGAAGCAGATTACAACAAGAAGCATGCCAATCTGTCTGTGTTATCCATTGGGTCTAACGTCCTTGTCAAAGACTTTTCACACAAGAAAAGGTATAAGAATGCAAATTGGATTTTCGATGTCTTGGGCCTTCTACTTGCACCACCAATTTACCTGGCTGTAGCAGTATAAAGATAACAGTCCCACATTTTCAAAGCCTCAATCAACTTCAACCACGAGTTCCCCTCCTTGCAACGTCAACAGCATGATAGCTGTTCGATCTTTCATCTGTTTCTCCCATTAAAGCCTCTCCAGTAAACTGCCTATAGCACAACCATTCAATCCTCGCAATGTAACACCAATCATGATGATTGTTGTACACTGGCACCAGGCAAGGCATATACTTGGACCATGAAACCCCCTCAATCCATTGTCGAGTATCTGGTAATCGGGTAAAGACAATTTAAGAGGATAGCTTACTCCGAAGTAACTTGTCCTATAGGGGAACAGGTTTCTCCGGAGCAAAGTGTCCTAGGACAACTTACTCAGGAGTAAATGGTCCGGGCATACCCACGTTTTTGTTTGCACGTCGGCCGGGCGGCGGAAATTACTTGCTACACGTATTCGAACGGCTGAACAGCTGTGATATATATATAGCTACAATTAACTAATCTTAAATGAAGTCGCACATTAGCACACAACCATTAATTTCATAGCAATATAGAGGACATGTTCAAAGTATAGTATGTTCAAACATAACAACTCGAGTATAATAGACGAATTACTCTAGCAACTAATTGTAAAAATAACATGCAATAAACTAAAGGTTCTATAGCATGGAGAATATCAAAGGGCAGAGGAGTTAACCCTTGACATTCTTTCTTGTTCCACTGCCTTTTTTGAGAGTCCAAATATACGGCCACTGACAATCAGCTTAGCAAAGCCTTTGGTATGGGAGTAAGCATAGCCGCTTCTTTTAACTGAAGGTCGGCTCTTTATGCCTCCAGGTTTCTCTTCCTGTCCAATTTCATCTGATTTGTCATGTCGAATGACATGCAGCCGTGTAGGATATAGATCAGCAATTAATGTTCGGTATGTTATTACTGGGAAAAGCCCAATAACACAAGCCAGAACTGCATAGAACCAGAAGTTGGGAGTCGCCAGAACATGTTCTGCCACAAAGGTATACTTGGAGAAGAAGTTGAGAAATGAGCCAAGGATCAAAATAACCACAAACCAGGCAATCATACTTCCCCACACAAAGACATGGAAGAAAACATTCAAGTAATATGCGTCCAAAATTATCTTTGGGAGAGAAAGAAAAAAAATTTAAACACCAAAGAGCCAAGGGGCACTATTAACTAACTTGTAGGTTCACGACAAAAGTGAGTGCTGCAGAGGCAGTCAAACCAAATGATTGGTAATCCCACTCGGTCTTGGTGTTGGGCATTACATCCAAAAATGTGATTCCAAAAAGGACGAAGAATATTACAAATGCTACATAGATGCCTTTAATTAAGCTCCTCAAGAAGATGATAAAACTGAAGTTCTCATTCCTTTGACCAGTCAAGTAGAGTTTTGGATTGTTTTCTCCCCTCTTTTCATCAACATCCTGTGGAATATACATTGTATAAGGAAAGATTGAGAAATATGAAATTGATTTCTGCAGGCAGATGATTTAAAATGCCGAGTGTTTAAATCAAAAATGTGCTGCAAGATGACACAACACAGCATCTCACAGACCTGGTCAAGGATGGATACTGCCAGGACAGGAGTGGACGTATAGATCAGATTATAAAATGTTATATATGCAGGATCATATAGAGGCTACAAAGAAAGGAGGAAGTAAAGTATTGCTGCTTTCGAGAATTGAACTAACATCGCATATTAAGTAAGCTCACCTCAGCTGTAAAGCCACAGAAAAATGCAAAAATAAACTGACTAAAGGCAAAAGCAAAGTTCTTATAGAAGAAGTAGCGGAGAAAGATGGTCATCCGATGGTAGGACCAACGACCATGTACCAATAATAACCTTTCCAGGTATCTGAGAAGTGGATTTGTATAAATCAATATATTGAATTACAACTGACAAGAGACATATACCTGAACTGTCCAAAGGAATAATCACTGGCCAAGACTGCTTGCTGTCCTTCCTGTCCACTGATCCCCACACCAATGTGAGCAGCTGGGTATGCAATCAGGTACAAAAAAATTTTTACAATTGAAATTTAATTGCAGTACAGTGTGTGCTCTCTTGTCAGTATTTTCATGTCTCCATGACCTACATGACTACCTTTGATCATGCCAACATCATTAGCTCCATCTCCAATGGCAAGAGTGACAGCTTTCTTCCCAGTCTTTACCATGTCCACCACCTTTTTCTAATAGGAATACCGAAAGAGGGTAAGTAGCTAGTCTAGTTAAACTGTCAATGCAACCATTTCTTATATTACTTTTATTTATTTTTTATTCACCTTTTGAAGAGGTGTGACTCTGCAGCAAATTACAGCTTTGCATTTCTCAGCCGTATTAAGCAGAAGATCTCTGCCCTGATCCTTCAAAGCATGACGCTATGGTGATGTAAATGCACTCAGGTCATATGTCAATACATGGGCTGAACAAAGTCAATCATACCAAACTGTGTCCATTGATGACAATGCCAAATGAGACATTCTTCTCCACACCACTTGGATCTGGAGACTTTGAACGGGCGATAGTTGCTTCCATTTGCTCCTTTGCCTCACTCAACTGCTGACGAACACCCTCATCAGTGTCCTTGTCAACAATGAACAGTGTCATATCATCGGTCAGGAGTTTGCTAGAGTATCCGATGTTGATAGCAGTTTCTATACACCCAATAGTAGGAAGTATGGTAGCATTCAAACACAAATCATGCATGCACTCAACTCGTCAGTACACACCTTGCTTGTCTCCTGTCAACACCCAAATCTTGATGTGAGCCTGCAGTTATAACGACATTATCACTGGTAGTTAATTTCAGTTGGTAACAATACCCTAGCTAGTTTTGCAATAGTTTCTGGCACCCCATCTTGCAGCTTGTCTTCGATGGCTGTAGCTCCCAAGAGCACAAGGTTCTTCTCAATTTTCTCATATACCTAAAGATTGTCACGTTACACATTTTTGCATATTGGATGAACAAGAATCTTGTCTAATGCCAAATAGTGTGCTCTCTCAGTGCACAAAGTAATATGGAACCTGAAAAGCTATTTTCTTTATACAATTTTCAAGCAGTTGTGCTGATTATCTGAATTTACATTGAGCTCACTCACATACTTACAGCATCGAGGGCTTGGTCTCTGTCCTTGTGAAGAATGCTGTAGGTATAATACAATAGACCAAAATAGCCCAGTACTATTCAAAGATGCAAAGTGATACATGTACATTGACAGCATGAATCACACAATACAATTACATAAAAGTGCCATACATTTACCAGAGGAAAAGAAAATTGTGTAGCAGGATTCTATAAATTAATCTAATGCTGCTGCCATACTAGAGACACGTGCCTTCAAAATAGCACATCATAGACTAAGCTATACTAATGATGTCATCACGCCTAATAGAGATGTAAATTGTGAATGCCATGCTTGTTTCATAGTAAACATTGCTACATGTAATAGCTGTGAACAGCCTCCTAGTTTTCAAACACCTCACCTTGCAGCATGGTGCTCTACTTTCCACGCATCATACTCTTCTTCAGAGATTTCCCTCTTTGCACATGCCAAGGTTCTCAAACCATCCTGAGCGTAACCCTGTGAAATACAACTGATGAATAGGTACTACATGTACATGCACATATTTAATTTGAAAACTGTAAAAAAAGAATCCAATAATGTTAATGTGTACACATAAACACTGCATGCTTCATTTTATTGAGGTCTGAAACATTATTCAAACTCTTGCTTATGATCAAGTGGCTAGACTATTATTTTCTTAGTGGTACTAATAGCCTTGTACTCAACAAACATCAAGCACATGTAATTAATTTGTTGACATGGTTACTAAGAAATCTACCCTCTGCATTTCATATACATGTAGCAGGATGTGGCCATGATGCTTGGGCTAGTGGGTGCCAGTTACTGTTAGCCAATGCATAGTGCATGACACAAGTCAAATATGAGTATTATTTATGCGAGAAATGTTAAAATGTTATGGGGCACAAATGAATAATTACAGTGTAATACGGGCTTACAGCCAAATGATCCAGTGTTTCTGCCTTCAATGCTGCAGACTCATTGCCAAGTCTTTCAAAGATGATGTTATCTGTAGTATTTGTGCATATATACATGTATTGAATACAGTATGCCATTTTGATATTTTTGTAAACATTATACTCCATCTACATTTGAATCAACAACTGCAGTGCAGTGGTATTTACTAGTGAACACAGTTAATGTACTACTTTACCTGCTCCTTTGCAGTAAAGCACAATTCGTCCAGCCACTCTTACAATAACCTTAAATATATATACACCAACATTATTTGCATTGAATTCAACAGCAAAAAGTTTTCCAACTCACAGACATTCTCTTTCTATCATTGTTAAAGTCCAACAGATCGAGCATTTCGCATGTTTCCTAAACAGAACCACTTAATTTTCAAGTTCCACTCCACAATGGACCAGCATAATGTATCTCCAAAGCAGCCAACAGGTACGTAATCAATAAATTTTATCAACACACCTCTTTGTCAGTGTACATGTTGTGCACCGTGATGCTAGATGGAGTACGACCCTACAGACGATGAGCAAGAGGGTTAATATGTGTAACTGCACACCAACACACTGTGAGGCACAAATAGACGTCACACAAAAACCGTACAAGCAGTCAATAGCAACTGGATTTGATTGTGTGCTTACCTTGAAGACGTATCCAAAGTTCTTGGTTGCTCCAACAAGGGCACCTTCATCTGGCGACTGAGCGTTGTATTGCAGCTCTCCTATGGTCAAAGGGCACACATTATGGCAATAAAAGTGCAGGCCATATATCTCCACACCAACTCCATTACACAATGCCACCCAGCTTGTCATTCCTATTACATCACCCACCATAGCACAAGGCAACATGCAATGCCCTGTGTTATTCCATCTGACACACCCCTCTCATTTGCAACACACAATATCACCTTTTGATCAATTGTGCACAGCACATACGTGTAACTATAGGATACTCTTGCAGATGCACATACCTTTGTCTTCTTTGGACATCACAGTGTGACAGAGGCTTAGCAGACGAAAGAACTCATCGCAGTGCTTGAGGACGAAAGGAAATGCAAATGAGGTGGATGGAGGTGTATGGAGCATGTCGGCACACACTTTCCTGTGTGCTCAACTTCTAACAGCAATCAAGTTGTGTGCATGCATTGGAAGTACACTGTAAGATGTCAAAAGGGACTGCCTCACCTGCTCACCACTCCTGCACTTATCTATGAGTGTCTGATCACAAAAGACAAATGACTTGTCGGCATATTTGTTCCATGATAGAAAATCAACAGCAGCCTGTCGAAATATCAGGTTCAAGTTGTGCATCCAACAGCTCGTGCTGATACAACAGCTAGCATTGCAACACTCATATGGGTATGTACATTTAGATCAACAGTAGTGCATGTCTAGAAGATAGAACACCCTGTGTCTGTACAATGGACTCCTTTGCATTGCAGTATGTAGCAAGCAGATTGATGGCTATACCCGCACAACTTTAACTACTCATCACACACTATAACAAACTAACCTTTTTTCCATTGCCTTCACTTGTGTTTTCACCTGAAATTGTGCAAATGTCATTAGACACTGTTCAAATGCAAGTGCACTAGCATACCGTATTGTACACCATTGATTGAACACTTCTGAAACGTCATTATGTTTTGCGTCAAGGTGCCAGTCTGCAGACGAAACAGATAGAAATCTTACTGTTTTTATGAATAGTGAAAACATTTGTTTCATCCAACTATGTGTGGTGTTTTTATTTTTATTTTGGCATACATGTATACTACGTTGCAAATCAGTTTGAAACTACGTGAAATAGTGCAATGTTGCCAAATTGATTCATTTATGATGGAAATTATGAATTATAAATTTTGACATATCTCATTGCCTACATGTACTTTGATGACAGGTACATATACCTATAAAATGCATTTAGGGATTACATGAGGACTTTTTCTTCCAATTCATGCATGTGGTGGTGCTCCAAGCCCACACATAAGCTCGTGATTTTCTGTACGATGCTATTCACTTACTTTGTCAGAAAATATGTATTCCACTTGCCCGAGCTCTTCATTTAGTGTGGTGGTTCTGTGAAAAGCCAAAGAATGGCAGCTGTTACCTCAACATGTGCATGATAGATGAGGTGGTACCTTACATACCTTGCAATGGCTGGAACATTATTTGGTTCATAGTACATCTTGATATCAGAGTTGATGAACAGGGAAAGCCCCAAACGAATAACCTCCACACTAATAAAAGTATGATCGATTGAGCACTAAAGAACTAACTGTCACAATCTCTTTATTCCACACAAGTTACACTCCAATGTAGCAAATATAAAGCTTGCATCAAACATGATGCAAATACAATAGCAAAGATTAAGCTTGCTTCAATATGTGTTTACCTGACATAAAGTGAGATGGGAATGAATGTGTTGAGCACAATCAGGTTGGAAAACACTTGGAGAAGTGCTTGTAAAATGGGGGATATGAAGTTTTCTGTAGTGGAACAAGGCAAAACTACTCAGTTGTGGTATTGAAAAACCACCAGTATTAACAAAAGGAAACAAAACAACAACATCGAATTGCAAAATGTGAATGAAATTAATCATATGGTCAAATAACTTAATGAGTCCTTTTACCTGGATGAAACTTGCATACGGAAAGAATGTATTTGCAGACTAAAAGGGATGAGGTAGGGATGAGGTGATAGTGAATAAAGATAGAGGAAGTGGTAAAGAGAAACATAAAGGGAGAAACAGAAATAGATGAGGAGGTAATACATAGATTAATGATGGATAGTGTACATTGATAGTTGGCGTAACTAACCACATCATAGACAGATTCAAATATCAGGGAACCAATGAAGCATACAAGAAGACATCCAATCAGAAAACACAGGATCTGAATTACATGTATGTAGTAAAAGTTACAAAATTGTTGAAAAATGCACAACAGCAGCTTACAAATAAAACCAGTCTGTTCATCTGTTGTTCAAGATGTGTTCTTTTGAATTTTGTCCTGCCTGAAGAGCAAGGGCAAATAAATGCCAATTTTCATATGTTCATGCATATTATGTTGTGGAATGGACGCACTGCAGTACAAGTGTGAGCAAACATGAAAAGCTAACAAAGGTACATGCAAGGCTGTAGGCCTCAAACTATGTAATCAATGCAAGCCACTTGCAGCATACATGTAGCTCTGAATCATAGCAAAAGCATGGCAAGCAAAGATGAAAATCAAGTGCATGTAAATTAATTGAGCTTTGCTATTTCACTGCCTTGAATAATGTCTGATCCCTTCTACCACCCCCAACTCACCACTGTTCTGCACTAGTTTAGTGTCAGAGCCAGCGTAGATCACAACACCATACATCCATTGTGTGTTACGTAGTCGACAGCCCTGAAATACACAATGCAGTGAAAAATATGATGTGCAACCACTGCATCTGTGATTAACTCCTTTCTCTCCGTCTGTCTCTTCCCAACTATGCTTCTTGCATATACACAATATTCAACCATTCTCTATACAAAGACTATCAAAAAAGAGCTGACATGACTCAACAGTAGTAAAGAGGAAGTCTTACACTATTGCCCATCAGAAGAAGAAGCACATGATGCACTTGCAGGGGTTGATCACAACTACTTTCAATAGAACAAATAACCACATCCCATGTTGGTTGATAAATGGCAATAAGGAGACCACAGGCTGTAATGCGATCACCATTGCTGCCACTAGATGCCCTTGCACTTCATATTTCTATCTTGCATTTATTTCAATAACTCATAGCTTTAGCTTGGTACTATTATCTAATCAGACTATGCAGAGTATCATGTGATGGTTGTATTTAATCTAACTAAACAGCATACCCTCAGCAGTATTTTCTCATTGTCCAGAGGGTAGGTCTCGTCATTCCACTGCAGAGTGCCAACAAACTTATGGAGGCGATTGTTCGGTGACTCACACTTAATGTGCCCTGCAAATGTGGGGGATGGATTATGGAAAGAAGTAGAAAGTAGAAAAACTGCCAGTTGATTCGGAAACCCACACATAAGCTAACTTGAACAAGATTACTAGTTCACAGGTTGGCAAGCTAGACCCTAGAAGGGGCCCTAGACACATATTTTTAACTTTAATTTTGCACTGTACTGTTAATGTATCGAGTACTCCATACTGAACCTTCCAGTGGCATGTAACTGTTTCCCATTTGTGTAGGACGGTATGTCAAAACCAACATTAGTCTCATTGGATTTGAGGGGGAGGAGGAGTGGGGGGGGGGGGGGGGTACGAATTATGTGGAAATGTAACACAAAGAAGCATCACTTGAGTGATGGTTAGTAATGCACTGCCTGCCTGCATGACACCCTTTGGTCACTGCCTATTGGTACTGCAGAGGGTTCAAGGAGGATGGTCCTCCCCTTCCCTCCTCTCCCTCTATACAGATGCGCAAAAATCTATATCTACAACTGAAACTGAATAATATCATACATGCAGTCCATCTGTATTTATGCAATGCACGTGTATTCACACACTTACCATTGAAGGTGCTAAGTTGATCTTCATTGGCACCAAGCTTATCAGTAACTGGGAGAGCTTGTCGCACCTTCAGGTTAGTTTCTCTGAGAAAAGATAGTAAAATGGTGCAGCAGTGTAAATGTCGTTTAGTAGTACAGAAAGTGCACATTTCATCCATCTTTACTTACAACTAGGGTGCACCCTTACCCGTCCAGCTCAGCTGTCTCAATGAAAACAAGGCTGTTGGGTTCACTGGATGACAGCAACAGAAGGTCCGCCTGAAATGCCACAAGGAGAGGTATTGAGACACATGTATGCAAACCACCACAATGTGAAAACGAACCGTTACAAATTCATCATTCCTCAGTTTGATCACATCACCAACTCTCACTTCCTTCCACTTGATCTCCTCAAGCCTACAAAATGCCAGAGAGTGGAGGTAATTATGCACTGCATATTTGAATATGTTCATTCAAGTGTAATTAAGTGCTTAGTATTGCATGCATCCTAACCACACAGGGAGGATGGTATATTACCACACAGGGAGGATGGTATTACCACACAGTGAGGATGGTATTACCACACAGTGAGGATGGTATTACCACACAGGGAGGATGGTATTACCACACAGTGAGGATGGTATTACCACACAGTGAGGATGGTATTACCACACAGTGAGGATGGTATTACCACACAGTGAGGATGGTATTACCACACAGTGAGGATGGTATTACCACACAGTGAGGATGGTATTACCACACAGTGAGGATGGTATTACCACACAGTGAGGATGGTATTACCACACAGGGAGGATGGTATTACCACACAGTGAGGATGGTATTACCACACAGTGAGGATGGTATTACCACACAGTGAGGATGGTATTACCACACAGTGAGGATGGTATTACCACACAGTGAGGATGGTATTACCACACAGTGAGGATGGTATTACCACACAGTGAGGATGGTATTACCACACAGTGAGGATGGTATTACCACACAGTGAGGATGGTATTACCACACAGGGAGGATGGTATTACCACACAGTGAGGATGGTATTACCACACAGTGAGGATGGTATTACCACACAGTGAGGATGGTATATAATAGTGATATTTTATTGTGTTTCATTGCCAATCAGAGAGGCTTTCAATCACATAATCAGCCTTGTTTCAACTCGACCCTGATCCTACATTCTGTCCCATTTGTGCCACAATAAATACAAGCTAATCATTATAAGCTATGCATACCTGTTGTTTCTGAGCACCAGTGCTTGACGATTGTTGATTCGATAGTCGCTGACGTGTCTTCTCTATGTCATCAAGACAACAACAGTTCCAATAAGTGCACAAATATTGAAAAGGGATTGCCACAAATATATTGATATTAAAAAGGTTCATAGCTGGCTTTTTAAAAAAGGCAGATGTTAGTATTCATAATGAGTGGGCAATTTCCTAAGATTCAAATATTTCTTATGTCAAACTTCAACATTTTTAGATTTCAGGAAAGAGTCCTAAGATGCTTCATAGCAGGAGAAGCTCAATAATTATTGATCTGTTGTACAAGGTGAAAATTGGAGTTTGGTTGTGAGGGGAGAAGGCAACCACAAGCCACAAAAAAAAAAAAAAAAAAAAAAAAAAAAAAAAAAAAACGGAAACAATAGAAAGTTTTGCTATTTAAAATGTTGACAGCCATTGTAATGACTACACTAACATGCGCTAAAGACTCCACCATGGCATGTCGAAGAGCGCCCACACATAAGTACACAGTGACTTACAATGTCGTCATAACCATCTTTCACTGCTGTGACCAGCAAAACAGCAAGTAGGGGTACCAAGGTGGAGTAAAAAGGCACAGAGCTTATTTGAGGAATGCTCTGCAGAAAATTGAGAATTGAATGCACACAAAGTGAAAACCCCAACTGCAGCAATGACCCTGGTGTGTGATGTAAGGCATTCATTATATACCAGTAGAGGGGGAGTTGAAGTATCCTTAAATCATGCAACTATGCTGGTCCTCTGGACGCAACACTACTGAGTTTGATGGCTGCATATGCTGCTTATTACCTGGAGGATTACAAGTGCCAAGAAGTAAATGTTGGCCACCCTGGTGAATTGCTCGAAGAGGTTCAGAGGCACGAAGGTGAGGATGTTGTACTTGGCAGAGACCACCAAATTTTTCTGGGGAAAGGGTAGAGCAATGGAGTAAGCGATGCACACATGACAGTTGACATGGCTAAACCACCAAAAGACAGTTTTATAAGTGCTCAAATTCCAATGTAGTATGAGAAGCACCCAGGATAGTTCTAACTTTGGGTTTTAGACTTTGAAACCATTTATGCAAGTGGTGACCACTCAACCGTGATCCGCACTTTCTAACAATGTGTTAGCAATGTGTAAGTATTATAAATAGGTGTCAACGTGTAAATGATACTAACGTTTCTGTGATGCATTCTGAGAGTGGGTGGGGCTGATTCAAGCTCTTTACTACTCACCGCATATTTGTACTGTTCATTTCCAATTGGATCGTTGGCAGTAAGTATTCTCTGATCTTCGACTTGAATTCCAAACGATCAAAAATTACGTGTTCGTTATGCCCAATTGCCACAAGAGTGACGGAGATGTACATATTTACGCGAAAGTGGATATGCCTCATTTCACGGCTCCCTACCTTTTTCCAACGAAGGAAATATTTTGAAGAACACCCTCTTTACAACGTGTGGCTTTCTCCTGTCCTCTTCTGGAATCTTCTCTATGACTTGAGGAGCAGCTGGTTTTACTGGCTCTTCGCTCTCCAAGACTCCGTCCTCGCTACGCGTCTCGTCTTCACTACTTACATCGCTATCATTATCTCCATCGTAAACATCTTTATCATTTCCCCCGCCACCTGAAATAGCTTTGTCGTTTTTTGCAACAGTCCCATCTCCTGGATACGCGATTGTCGCATACTGGTTGGAGCAAGTCTAGAATCTATGCACAACGTACCTGCTGCTTCGAATTCGACAAAAGGTATAGAAAGCACTTCTGCCATTACACCGGACTTGAGGGAGGAACTAACAGGAAGCAACAAAGGTAGCCTTCACATAATTCATTTTGCGCATTCGAATAGTCCAGTACCACGCCCTTGCCAGCTGTTAATTGCATTGCAATGAATGCCGCATTCCCACACCATCGCTTCATCAGAAACATGAAATGTTCGCCATGTTCAGAATGGTAACCAAAGGTTTAAAAGAAGTCGCAAACTATTATTTGCAACAATGCAGTGATTTAAAAATAAAACGCACACACCCAAAATGAAACAAAAGAAAACGACATAAAATTTCAGACAAGTGTTATCTCAGTAATCACTTCAACCACGAAACAGCGAACAGGGCGCATATTCACGCCCAAACCTAAAGGAAGTGACAAACAACTTAAGTGCACCTAGGTAAACAAAGATATTTCATTCATGGAAACTGTACACCCGCACGCACACACACCCTACCACACCCACCCACACACACACACACACACACGCACACACACACACACACACACACACACACACACACACACACACACACACACACACACACACACACACACACACACACACACACACACACACACCACACCACACCACACCACACCACAACATGTACACTGCACAATGCTTACTCTGGTGGTCCCATCCCAGCTACTGGATGCAAGGGCAGTACCATCAGGGGAAAGTTCAATGTGACTAATCCTTCCTTGGTGGCTTAGCAGAACAAACAACTGTGTTCCCTGGGAACAAACCATGCACATATTGAGCCTCGATAAAATGGCATACGTGTAGCTTTCTATTGGGATGCACAGCCACATGTGTACATGTACATGCTTATTTGATTGGTGGTGGCCAATTTCATGATGGTAGTGGTGGTTGTGGTGACAGTGGGTTAGTAATAATGATGGTAGCTGTGTCCATGGTGGTATTGGTGATGATCAAGACACATGCTCCTGTTAGAAGTATTCTATTGTACACGGTTACCTTGACAACATCCCAAGCTCTGATAGAATGGTCATCATATGCCGCAAACAAGATGCGACCTACACAAGATAAATGAATACACACACATAAAGAGCATTTCCATTTCGATCTGCAAACCATCCCAATGCTTCCGTGCTTTTTCTGGACCAAACCTCTTCCATCCTCTCTCTCACCTCATTCCTCATCCCATACTTCCTCTCCCTCCTCCTCCCCCCCTTTTCCCTCCCTCCTCCCCCTCCTCTCCCACCTCCATCCCTCTGGTCCACACACTCACCGCTCTTAGAGAAGTCCAGAGCTGCAGCTCCACAGATGATGCTGGGCTTGGTGTAGGATCTGATCTCCTGGTCTGCTCTGAGATCAAACAGGTGTACCTAAGTGAAGGATACCATGGTCCCATCAGCTACCCTGTACACGACCATTGCCAAAAAGCCCACCTGTCGTCGTTATGACACCCAAGTCACCCAATGCACTATGAAGCACACATACTGCACACCCTCCAACCATAGGCACACATACTGCACACACTCCAACCATAAGCACACATACTGCACACACTCCAACCATAGGCACACATACTGCACACACTCCAACCATAAGCACACATACTGCACACACTCCAACCATAGGCACACATACTGCACACACTCCAACCATAAGCACACATACTGCACACACTCCAACCATAGGCACACATACTGCACACACTCCAACCATAAGCACACATACTGCACACACTCCAACCATAGGCACACATACTGCACACACTCCAACCATAAGCACACATACTGCACACACTCCAACCATAGGCACACATACTGCACACACTCCAACCATAAGCACACATACTGCACACACTCCAACCATAGGCACACATACTGCACACACTCCAACCATAGGCACCAAACTGTGCCTCTGCACATTTCAAAGGATGCGTATTAGCCTCTATGTGGCATCGTGCAGCATATGTCCATGCACACCTGTAGCATCTTTGATAACAAGAACTACCAATTGTGACGGTGAAAATGTAAATTCTACTATGCACATGTACACCTTAAGCTTCTTAACTGCCTAATCAAATATATTCTACACATGGTGACAGTTATTTTATTTATCTAGTTGGTGGTTCAACTAATCATGGACTTAAAGGTTTCAATGAATTGTCCTAATTAGAGACCTTCTGTCACAAAAATGCTATTGTTTGAAGTGTAGACAAAAGTAGATGGGAATGGTTCTACATGTATGCCAATGAAGGTGAATCACATCTGCCATGCACAATGGGGAACAAGGTGTGGCACACAAACGCAAGGGTGAACACACACACACACATACACACACACACACACACACTCATGCGCACACACACATACTCACACACACACACACACACACACACACACACACACACACACACACACACACACACACACACACACACACACACACACACACACACAAAAGAAGCACTGATATCAGCATTACAGCAGATACAGGAATCAAACGATCAGAGCACCTTGCACTAAAACACAATGCAAAAATACTCATGTGATCCACCCCCTTTCATACATCCCACACATGGACACCTCAACCCCCTGCCCTGCCCCTGCCCCACCCCCCAACACGAGCTGCACCAAACCCACCCCTCCATCGTTGGTGGTCGTTCCCAAGGCGTCACCCGTGGGCAGGAATCTCACGGCGTTCACATCGCTCTCGTGCTGATCGAACCTCTTCGCGCACCTCCCGCTACGCACGTCCCACAGACACGCGCATCTGTCATAGCTCTGTGGGATAAATCTCTCGATGAAGGATGGAGTGACACATCACACACCGAGTAGTAAGTCATTTTCGATACACCAAAAAGATTTGAATATTGTATTAAAGTACACGAGATTTGAATAATTTAAGGTGTTTGTACTTACATGTAGCACATTCAGAAAATGTTAGTACCAAAATATAAGTTCTCATGTATAGAACATACTCATAACATAGCTGTATGCACTGAACATCACCCACACTAGTTGACTGTTGGGATAAAAAGCGACTGCACAGCAAATGCCAACACCTTGGTCATGTGAGTGTGGTGCCACATGCCACTTGGAACACAGGGATGGCCACTCCCCCCTCCCCTCCCATCAATGATACACAGGGATGGCCACTCCCCCCTCCCCTCCCATCAATGATACACAGGGATGGCCACTCCCCCTCCCCTCCCATCAATGATACACAGGGATGGCCACTCCCCTCCCCTCCCATCAATGATACACAGGGATGGCCACTCCCCCCTCCCCTCCCATCAATGATACACAGGGATGGCCACTCCCCCCTCCCCTTCCATCAATGATACACAGGGATGGCCACTCCCCCTCCCCTCCCATCAATGATACACAGGGATGGCCACTCCCCTCCCCTCCCATCAATGATACACAGGGATGGCCACTCCCCCCTCCCCTTCCATCAATGATACACAACGCCAGATGCCTACCTCAGTGCTCAGCTGAGCCTAGGGCTGCAGGTGCCTCAGGGGCTACTTCCAACTGTTCCCAAAGGGATGCAGCCAGAAGGGTTTTATTGAGAACAATATCAACTAGGAGACATGACCTGCATGTAAGCCTAGAAGTGTAATGGAGGACTTTCCTCTCTCCACCCAAACATATGTGCTATAACTCCTGGCACCTCCATCAGGACTGCTGACCCTCCCACTTTTAGCACCTATACCTCCCACTAATGATTTCTGTAGGGTGAAATGTTATTCACGAGCTGTGACATCATGCAGCCTGCAAGTGATGACCAATACACTTATGCACATGTCCAGTCCCTCCAATCTGTCCTGATTAACCAGCTGCTTGCATTTCAGGATTGAAATGTACAAGAAGCACATACAGGGAGCAGCTCAAGTACAACATCCATACCGCATGCTAGAGGGTGAGATACCACCGTACTAATGTAAGCACAGTCATCTCTCGAAGCTTCTTGGGTGATGTAGATGGGTGACACGGGACATGCCACCTAAGCCAAGTAACATGTACATGCCTTCTTTTGGCATTGTATATATTTGTCGATGAAGGGAGGGAGAACCCTCCCCCCTCACCCATCAGATGTGGTCTCTGGTCAACCAACAGCTATACACACTCGTCATGTCCACAGATATTTCTTGGCATTGAACTCAGTCAGCTGCAGAAGTAGGTTTAAATGGCTATGTGGTAATGCATGCTGTCTTGGTCCACATGTGCTTACGTAACATTGTGCAATCCATAGGTTCGGTGCACTGTGTCACGTGTGCTCAAGTAGGGACCTTGGCCATATCTGAACTGTGCACAGTAAAAACACTAACATAGCCTCTACTGTGCACACTTCATACATTTATATCTCACTACAATGGTTGTTTTGGTGCGATCATCAAATCACTCTAAATTGGGCGGAGTGTACAGCTCTATGTACAGCTGTATGTACAGTGCTGGTGGTAGCCAAGTGTCAATGCCTGTGGCCAACTTTAATTGAATCCTAGCCATAGCACTGAATCACATACTGTGAATTTGGCAGTAGGTTCATTGAAAATATTTACCATTCTGCATAAAAACCACAAAGCCTAACAACCATGACCTAGGCTCCCACAGTAATGCACACCTTGATGCATGTGTGTGTAGGTGTGTAGGTGTGTACAGCATAGATCCCTCCAGAAGGAAGGAAGTATGGCTGCAGAGCATGCTGTGTGCACTTGGAACCAGAATGCAAAGGCACACATCATCTGGCCACAGAATAACTCACCCCAGTAGCAAATACAGTGAAGGGGTCCTTGGGATGGACAGAGAGACTACAGGAGGAGGTGATGTCACTGTGTCAGTAAACATCCCAGAGCCAATGCCACTGGTATACACACACATGCACACATGCACACACACATGCACACATGCACACACGCACGCACGCACGCACGCACACACACACACAACCACACCCCCTCATGGACTCACCCAGCCACTTCCATCCTATGTCCTTTGAATGTGCGCACAGGGCTGTCCCTCTCCACATCCCAAAGTGCACATGTGCAGTCTGCACTGGATGTCAGTATCTGAGGGTGGGTGGAGAGGGGAGGAGGATGTGCATGTGTGTGGAGGGAGAGATGTGGAGAGACTAATGAACTAAACTGCAGAGTTAACACAGCTGTACACACACACACACACGCAGTACATCTGAATATACTGTATGCACATCTACACACATGAACATCTACACATGCACACATCCGCACACGCACACATTCGCACGCAATACCATGCACACACACACACGCACACACACGCACACCTACACAAAAGAACATCACAACCCACTTAAGCAAACCACAACTAAACATGACAATCACAACGTCACAGGCCACTTACCACTGTGATACCTACATAGTACGCATGCATGAACACATACCAGGAAGGATCACTCATGCACACAAGGTCTATTGACTGCAGCCACAAGCAGAACGTGAACACAACAGATTGAAGTAATTTTTTTGTTGTCCCAAAGTGCTATTAGTTGCGAGCTATACCAGTACTTACGTGAGACCCTCAAAAACATGGCATGTTTTATAAACGAGCGTATCTTTTTAAAATGTTATTGTTTAATTTGGGATTGCACTGACATTGCTTCAATACAGGCAAGGTCACATAGCTTACGTGGTTTGGGCAGCCATACATGTCACTGCTCATCTCTAAACATGGAGAATCGGTGTGTGCTTAGTAAACACACCCTTCAACACAATGAAGGTGTCTTTGTTTCTTTACCTACTACATGTACTTTCACGAGGTTAACATGAACAATCCATATTGCCCCGCCATTTGCTATTTGGGTTCATTTGCACCATTGGGTTAGTTCCGAACCAGGTCCATACAAGTTATCTCTTATGGATCTATAAACATGTAGAGATTGATTATGATCCAAATGAACCCAAATAGCAAATGGCGGGGCAATGTGGATTGTTGATGTTAACCTCCTGAAAGTAGTAGGTACAGTAACAAAGACACCGTCGTTGTGTTGAAGGGTGTGTTTACTAAGCATACACTGATTCTCCATGTTTAGAGATGAGCAGTTGGAAAAATATGCCTGCCCAAACCACGTAAGCTAAGTGACCTTGCCTGTATTGAAGCATGTCAGTGCAATCCCAAACAATAACATTTTAAAAGAAAGAAGTAGTACTACTATATGTGTTTGCAAAAGGTACTGTATGTGGTAACATGATGGGTTTTGGAGATATGCTCATTTATAAAACATGCCATTCTTTTTGAGATCTCACATTAGGGGCAAAGGAGGGTAGGGGGATCACACTAGGGGCGAAGGAGGGTAGGGGGGATTACATTAGGGGCGGAGGAGGGTAGGGGGATCACATTAGGGGCGGAGGAGGGTAGGGGGATCACATTAGGGGCGGAGGAGGGTAGGGGGATTACATTAGGGGCGGAGGAGGGTAGAAGGATCACATTAGGAGCGGAGGAGTGGGGGGGGGGGGGGGGAATCACATTAGATCTGGTATTCAATGGCACACGCAAAATGATGAGCATGTGTGGTGAAGGTGGGGGGGAGGGGTACTACATGGAAATGGAAATGTGAGCAGTGGTGATTGATGAAGGAAAGAGTAGATGAGAGAATTCTCATCCTTCACACACATCATACACACACAGACACACACACACAGACACACACACACACACACACACACACACACACACACACACACACACACACACACACACACACACACACTTTCAAATCAGTGATTCATACAGAGGTCTCCTCACCTGTTGGTCAGAGCCTAGAAACATGCAGTGTGTGATGTACTTCTCATGTGAGGCAAGGCGCTTGATGGGCTCACTGATGGTCACAGTCGCTCCACTGTTCTCCCTGTACCCCTCCACACGATACACACTGCACTGGCTGTCCAGTCCACTGCAAGCAAAACCACAATGACACGATCATGACCTGTTCTCATACAGGCTAAAAATATCAAGATACGGTTTGACGAATGTTTATTACAATGTCACTCGTGCACTACAGGTTTTGCTTCACAAATATACATATGCATGTACCATAATTACTTTGTCCAACCTCTTGAATACATGTCCTCTGTACCTGCCCTCCACCAATTGTACAGGTAACATATCCAATACACCTATGGTACATACGGATAACATATCCAATACACCTATGGTACATACGGATAACATATCCAATACACCTATGGTACATACGGATAACATATCCAATACACCTATGGTACATACGGATAACATATCCAATACACCTATGGTACATACGGATAACATATCCAATACACCTATGGTACATACGGATAACATATCCAATACACCTATGGTACATACGGATAACATATCCAATACACCTATGGTACATACGGATAACATCCAATACACCTATGGTACATACGGATAACATATCCAATACACCCTATGGTACAGTGAGGGCATGGGGACCCTCGCGTGACGCAACCATTGCACAAGCTGCATCGCTAGTGTGCGACGGGAGAGTCCGGTAATCCTTTACACTGGGTGCTTGTCCGGGAATTGTTAATGTCAACCAGGTCAGGTCTACTTTATCATTGTGAAAGGGCCGGGACTATGGTGAACCGAGAGGAAGGAGCCAGACAGATGGCGGTGATCATGGGAGAGTCAGGAGAGACAAGCTATAGAGGAGCAGTGCAGAGAGCAGGAGAGGGAAAGAAGAGACGATGAGGAGAGACACAACCCTCCAAATCTGGGTCAGGGAGTGGAAACCGAAATCTAGCAGAGAGGCTGGAGAATTGGCGAATTGCAACACACAGGCGAGAGGAGACAAGCAGAACTTTAAAGACGAGGTTGCAGGCGTGAGGCGACAGAGCAAGGTGACCTGCTTCAAATGCGGAGAGGAAGGACATGGAGTGGCTCAGTGTCGGAATGGGCCAGAGGCTCTGTGGCGGGCAGATGACAAATACAGTCAGCCGAAGGATGAACGCCAGCGATGAAGTAAGGACAGTGACATGAGGTGTTACAACTGTAACAGGGCAGGCCACCTGGCCAGAAATTGCCCAGCTAGGCGTACATAAGGATAATAATATAATAGTATAAAGTTAACGTTATGTTTGTTGTGGGCTCGCAGAGTGCATGTGAGAAACTAGAATCAAGAAGGTCGGCGCTGGCAGTGTTACGGAATGGAGTGGTAGAGGGACAGTATGTCAAGGGAACTATGCTGGGCACAAGCTGTTCGTGAACCATGGTCAGAAGGGATCTTGTACCCCAGGCTAAGTGGCTGAAGGAGGAAGTGGTGATCCGTTGCATGCATGGGGATACAGTGACATATCCATTGGCCTGGGTGGAGCTAACGGTACATGGTGTGCCTGTAAAGGTGGAGGCCGCACTGTCTGACACCTTGTCCACACCGGTACTACTGGGTCGCGATGTTCCTGAGTTGCCGGGTATGCTGAATCAAGGGGGAGTTTATGCCGAAGCAATAAAGGAAGAGGAGGCCATGGCGGTTACCAGAGCGGGATCAGGGAGAGACTCGACAGCACAGGAGGAGGCTCAGGGCACTAGAGAAAGGACACTTAAGTTGGACACAGAACAGCAAGATCTAGATGAGGAAGGAGCGACCATAATGGGGCAAGAGGGAAGGAAGGAGGAAGAACGAACCGAAGGTACTGGTGTGGGCGTGCCTGACCCTGAACCACTGGGAAGTACGTTTGCTGTTCGAGCTTGCTGGAGCAAGAGAGCCAAAACAAAGGTGACTGACCTGGGCCCAGAAACGAGCAGGCAGCCAGAGTTACAGACAAGGACAGCTAAGGGTGGCAGGGGACGAGGATGTGGTCACAAGGACAGCTAAGGGCGGCAGGAGACGAGGATGTGGTCACAAGGACAGCTAAGGGTGGCAGGGGAAGAGGATGTGGTCACAAGGACAGCTAAGGGCGGCAGGGGACGAGGATGGGGTCACAAGGACAGCTAAGGGCGGCAGGGGACGAGGATGGGGTCACAAGGACAGCTAAGGGCGGCAGGGGACGAGGATGAGGTCACAAGGACAGCTAAGGGCGGCAGGGGACGAGGATGGGGTCACAAGGACAGCTAAGGGTGGCAGGGGATGAGGATGTGGTCACAAGGACAGCTAAGGGTGGCAGGGGACGAGGATGTGGTCACAAGGACAGCTAAGGGCGGCAGGGGACGAGGATGTGGTCACAAGGACAGCTAAGGGTGGCAGGGGAAGAGGATGTGGTCACAAGGACAGCTAAGGGCGGCAGGGGACGAGGATGGGGTCACAAATACAGCTAAGGGCGGCAGGGGACAAGGATGTGGTCACAAGGACAGCTAAGGGTGGCAGGGGACGAGGATGGGGTCACAGATGAGTTGGAAGTGAGCGCAAGAGAGGTGAAAGAGCTTCAAGACTCACACGTTGACACAGAGGAGGAGGCAGAGCCAGACCTACATAGTTGGGGCACAATGAAGGAGTGGCCACAGGGTGAGATTTCAGATCATCTGAACAAAGAGCAAAGGGCCAGCCTCAAGCAACTCCTGGAGGAATTCAAAAGACACCAAATCCGACTGGGATGGACGCAGGTGACCGAGCAGTAAAGCTGCCACCGTACTGGCTGCCGTACGCATACGGAAGAACAGTACTGTAAAGATCAAGTTAAATACGAATTAAAATAGCCAAACCATTATTCTTACGAATTATAATCACGAATGAATATTTTAATAACCATTAAAAAATACGGTCACAATATGACCTCAGTGTCAAGACTCCCTTAGTAAAATCGGTCTACACTGGAACAAAAACTCAGAAACCAACTGCCATGGCTGATGGCTGGAAAGCAAGTGGCATTTCCTTATCTTGGGCTACTACAGATGAAAGTATTGAAGAAAGAGATACCCTTTACGAGGAAGCCAGAGCCTTGGAGAGACGAAAGGAACTGTTTGTGGTGAAGGGCGGGAGATCAAAGGATGCTGCAGTTGCAGGATTAATTGAACAGACGTAGTTGAAAGCAGTTCTAAAAGGACAAGAGAAGAGATGATTGAAGGAACCAGTGGTGAAGATAATAACGGTGAACGGTGAACAGAGATCGAGGAACTGGATGATGTGGAAGGTGAAGAGAACACGCTGGCCGATGAAGAGGAGTCATCCCAACTGCCAGACGACCTAGCTAGTTGCTTTAATGCAGCAATACACATGACGCGTTACGGTCGCACCGCGGAATCTAGGAAGAAAACAGCGTTCATAACGCCTTACAGACTGTTCGAGTTCAATGTGTGCCATTTGGTCTTCAGCAAAGTTAGAATCGTGCTGGGACTACTGGATATTACAGAAAGTTTATACCGGACTACGCTATGGTGGCTGCTCCACTCACTGAGCTGGCCAAAAAGGCGGCTCCGAATAAAGTGATCTGGAGTGAGGTTTGCAAGGAAACCCTTCAGACTCTCAAACGGAGCCTGTGTGCGTCACCCGTGTTGAAATGTCCAACTACATGTACATGTACCGTTTAATTTACAGACGGACGCGTCGGACTGGGGAGTAGGAGGAGTGCTGAGCCAGGTGGACGAGCGGGGTCAGGACCACCCCCATAGCATACTTCAGCAGGAAGCTACTGGCCAGAGAGAGGCGGTACTCGACCATTGAAAAAGAATGTCTGGCCATCAGGTTGGCCACCAATGCATATCTGCTAGGAACATCCTTTGCAGTCGTGACAGACGACCGCGCCTGGAATGGTCAGGCTGGATAACTCTAGGCTCACGAGGTGGAGCCTGGCTCTACAGCCATACCAGTTCAAGGTGATATACCGACCAGGGAAGGCTAATGGAAACGCCGATACCTCGCCAGGAGAAGTATAGATGATTGTACATACGGATAACATATCCAATACACCTACATGTATGGTACATACGGATAACATATCGAACACACTTATGGTACATACGGATAACATATCCAATACATCTAGATTCAATATGCCCACAGCACATAAAGAATAGCATACAGTGTACCCCTTTAAACCTACCAAACACTCTGCAACCTTACCCACATACAACCATTGTTGTGGAGGGCGCGTAGGAGCAGGCAGTCACCCAAGGTGACGTGGTTTGGATCATGTACTCCTGATGTGTACACAGAAGACATGTCTTGTGCACTCCACACCACAAAGGGAACAACAAGAGCTCACCTTCTGTCCAAGAAAGGCATCCCAGATGACAGCAAAGCCACCCTGTACCAGGGAAAAGGAAACTGTACATGACACAACACACAAACACCGCACACACACATACACACACACACACACACACACACACACACACACACACACACACACACACACACACACACGACCACACACACACACACACAGTGACAACAGATGTATGTATCTGCTATACGACAACGACGACTACATAATCATGCTGCAACATTTCATATGCGACCCATGTGCATTATATGGAATTAAATTTATACATTATGCAAGATAACAGCCTACCCATCACAGAACATGTACATGTAATAACATTTACAGCTGGATTCAAACAGTACTGTATCTATCCTTGCCTGTCAGGGAAGGGTACCGTATTCGTACCACAAAGAATACACAGGTACACTACTTCAACAGCACTTTACAAGCCAGCAAGAACACGGTAAGCAGGCATTTGCAGTTAAAACTATCGGACACTAGTGTCAAAAGTCTCTGCAAGTGGCTAGACACTGGAACATGGAACACACACTGTACAGTGTGTCATCGTTTGGTGTGTTTCCAGGTTCACACACACAGCCCAGACGAGAAGAGATAGCGACACACTGGCCCACAAGCACACTGCACCCACACATCTACAACAACCAACAACTGCTTCCTCCTCACACATGACACCAGCCACACTTAACCTCATCCCACGGCTGCCAGCACTGCACAAACTCCCCTCACCATCACACTAACAACATATGCCGGCAGACATCACAATCCCACAATAGTGTGATAAAGTATCAACCTTCAAGTCCTTGCCACACCACACCAAATTAAGGATAGGAAACAAATGGAGTTTCTAACTATTGATGCCAAGAAATACTGTAGGTTCTTGGGAATTAAACATTGTACACTTGTAGATGTTATAGCAATCCCCACAAGCAGTGTACGCCTCGTTATTTACAAGCTGCAGTCAAGCTACCACCACATTTCTGCTGTTGACTTCCCATGATGGTGGAATATCTGCTAACATGTGCTGTGCTCACAGCAATACACATCCAATAATCTACGTGACAGTAACAGTCCCGATGCCACAAGCAGTCGATCCAGCAGTGTACTGTACTACCTCCATCAATGTTCCGTAGCACCCAGCGTAGCTTGCAGTGATGACCAGTATGCATACATAAGTGTTCCAATTAAAAAGCAGTGCTGATTGGTGATGTAACAACATCACCGAACGCTTCTATTAGTTACATGTAAATGATTGGCCATGTGTCCTATAGACACACAGTTCACACGGGGCACACAGTCTTACATGCATCTATTGTTCCTTCTTGTCCTTGTCACCTCAAAGCCTCTCAAGCACACGGCCACAAAAGGGACAGAGGAAGCATAAGGATGGAAGATGGGACTGGGGATGGGGAAGAAGAGACTGGGGATGGGAGGAAGGGACTGGGGATGGGAAAGAAGACTAGGGATGGGACTGGGGTGGGGAAGACGGGACTGGGGATGAGGAAGAAGGGACTGGGGATGAGGGAGATGGGGCTGGGAATGGGAAAATGTAATCGGGGATGGGGAAGCAACCTTTACCCTTTGCTCCCTTCTACCTCATTTCCAGCCATCTCCATTACACTCCATTTCTCCTCTTTGTTAAAAAAAACAAGCTGTCAAGGTCCCATACCCAACCATTCAACAGGAGAAATGGAAATTTTTATTGGCCCACAAAAAATTCTGTACTTGCCTGTCCTCCAGTGACAACATGAACTTTGTCAGGCGACCATGCGATGTGAAAGACCTCCTCTGTGCACTTGAGGGTCTTCCGACACTTCATAAAGAGCACAGGGGCAGAGGGTGGGAGTGGCTCCACATCCTGGGATAGCATGTCCACTGGATGAGAAACACAACACTGTCACACTCCACTCATTTACGCATGCACATGCACACACACACACACACACACACACACACACACACATTCATATACACAGGAATCACTAAACAGGATTCTCATCCGGGGTTTAGCCAATACACAATAACGCTAAATTTCTTTCTTTTTTTTTTAAGAACAAACTGTGGCAGAATAATTATTACCTGGTACCTGTACACCTATCCTGGAAGGCATAAACCCACTGCCCGCCGGGTTGATAAGAAGCTAAGACACGGATACGTGGCTTCAATTACAAACACAGCTGCAGGCTCATAGCCACGAATATATAGAATGATCACAGGGGAAACAGTGACTACAGTCTAGCTACGATTTCAATGGGTTACATAGCAGAACAGGACAGCATAAGAAAAAGCAAAAGTTCTCAAAAGTGTAGGGCAATCCGCCATTAGCCCGCTTACAATTACAATCGTTGGTTCGAGACCTCTCCACTCGTGTTGCCTCTTTCAGCTCATTGAGCTGCTGCATGAGCGATTGAAAGTCGCCTGGGGAACAAACAGCGGTAGATCCTAGCTCCTTATTCGATGCCATGTCAGTTCACTAATAGTTAATTAGTGTAAAAACTCATAAAAATTTATTATCACGTGGTACCTTTTGTGATCACAGGACAAGGCATTACAAGATGGCTAGGGCCGTGAACGTAAGTGTACTTGTGCTGTGTATTTTGTTCAAGTTTAATATTCTCCCGTCTTCCTTGCAGGTGTTAGCTCTGGTACTGTTTGCCGTGTGCCTTCGGCAGTGTCATGCTGGTGCGCATTTGTTGGTGTCCAAAATCATTCTGAACGAGCACATAGTGGAAGGAAAGGACATGACCGTGCAGTACACCATCTACAACGTTGGAACGAGGTAGGGACGGGGTGGGTAAAGGATGGGTCAAAATATGTTGGTGCGATATGGCGAGCTCAACTGCGTCGAAAACCGTTTGTATCTCCAACTGTCTTGTATTGTAGACGTCTTAGGATGCACTCCCGATACATGCGATTTATTATGTTCCGTTCTTTCTCGTGCCGTGTGTGGTTGGTGGTGGCATTGTGTTACGTCATTCCCCGCTCTTTTGCAGCGCTGCCCAAGGTGTTCTCCTGAACGATGAATCGTTTTCTCCGGAGGACTTCAAGCTAGAAAAAGGGCTCTTGTCAGCGTCCTGGGATCGAATCCTACAGTATCCTTTCCGTTCTGTTACATGTTGTTTACGTCGTTTTCATTGCCGCGTCTTTAGTTAGTAACTTTTTTTTTTGTTTGTTTTTTTTTGTTTGTTTTTTTTTTGTTTGTTTTAGCTTTGGTGATGTTGCGATGTTGCATGCTGCTAACACGGTGGCTGCTGTTGTGTGTCTTTAACACAAACTTCAGAAAAGGTAATGTGACACACACGGTGATAGTCGCTCCTCTGGCACCTGGGGTGTTCAACATTTCCTGGGCCCAGCTCACCTACAAATCTGTGGATAGTGAGGATCTTCAGGTATGCAGGAAATAAAAGCTATGCATTTTTAGTTCATGTGTGGGTTTTTTTTTAATGCCTCCTTGTTTATAACCTGAGGTGCGAGTGTTATACAGCACAAACAACTGTTGTCTGGTTTGCTGTGTACTGTAATATTGGTGGAGGTTAGAGGGTAGTGCGTAATAGAATTGTCATGTCTTAGTTGGCAAGACATATTGAAGGGAGGGGAGGGGTCAGTTTATGGTGGGTAAGATAAAAGTGCAGAGGTTGGATTGGTGATGGATTTTGAATAATGGTTCTCATCTGCTCCCCACTCTTCTGCACACCACCTCTCTCACTCTTCTACACACCACCTCTCTCACTCTTCTACACACCACCTCTCTCACTCTTCTGCACACCACCTCTCTCACTCTTCTACACACCACCTCTCTCACTCTTCTGCACACCACCTCTCTCACTCTTCTACACACCACCTCTCTCACTCTTCTACACACCACCTCTCTCACTCTTCTGCACACCACCTCTCTCACTCTTCTACACACCACCTCTCTCACTCTTCTACACACCACCTCTCTCACTCTTCTGCACACCACCTCTCTCACTCTTCTACACACCACCTCTCTCACTCTTCTACACACCACCTCTCACTCTTCTACACACCACCTCTCTCACTCTTCTACACACTACCTCTCTCACTCTTCTACACACCACCTCTCTCACTCTTCTACACACCACCTCTCTCACTCTTCTGCACACCACCTCTCTCACTCTTCTGCACACCACCTCTCTCACTCTTCAACACACCACCTCTCTCATTCTGGCTGTCAGATTGGGTTCAGCAATAGCCCTGGGTTCATCCAGGTTGTCCCCTATCCGGACTACTCAAGGAAGTTTGAGCATCATGTGGTAAGTTTTGTGGTATCCTCTGTGGCTTTGAGGCATTGCTTTCCTTCACACCACACACTAATGGTCTACCTGCTAAATTACATGTACATTACATTGTCCAGTCATTGACAAATTTTACTTAGTTGTAATTTGGACATGATTATCTGATGGCAACTCTTGAGCTGAGTGCTTTTTTAGACACATTTAGTTGCTAGCTGATGGCTATTAGATACCTGCTACATGTGGCTGGTACCTTTTATACTGCACTAAGTAAGCTTTTTTAATATAAACAAGTTGTTCTTTCAAAGGACAGTGGCACTATGATTCTGCTAACATTTCCATTTAACAAAAGGCTTTGATGTGCGAAGGGTACAGTATCATACGTATGTGTATGTGTACTCAGTGCCATGACATTTCATACATCCTTCATGGTTATCTGTCTACTCAGTGCCATGACATTTCATACATCCTTCACGGTTATCTGTCTCATGACATTGTAATGCGTACGGTACAGTAAATGTATTGTATGTAATCCTTCATCTAATAAATTATCAATGACGGGGGGGGGGGGGGGGGGGGAAGAGGATTACAGTCCAATTGTACCAACTGAATGTATCAAACACCATACATAAAAGTCTTTTACAGTGACAGTTAGTTTCTAATGTTTTAGGTGAGATATTAATCACTTACACACTTAGTGGCTTTATTTATTTATATTATCCACAGTACCGCATACTGTATATCCTAATAATTAGCAGAGTCATTGAGAAATAGACGTCATGCATACCAAAATGTATCCACACTTGAAGTAACAACAAACCTGCCTTTACACTTTTGTCTTATAAACTGTCAGGTAATGTAGCTTACAGAGTGACATTACTGATGTACCATAAGTGTACCATTGGAGAACAGGCAGCCATGTGATGATGCTGGTGCTGTGTAATAGGAAATAAACACTTCAGAGATTCTGCACATCCGTAGGTGAAGCACTTTACCTTAACCTTTGGCACATGTTAACCCATGGTAACCCATGGTAAAACAGGAGCTTAAAGGTGTGGTGTGCACACACTGCAAGACGTTTTGGATCATGTTTCACCATCTGAAAGGTTGTTATTAAAATCTTTTGTTAAAGAAATAGTGTGTGAACCTTAAAGACACCCTACACAGTTTTGAAAGAGTAGGAAATGTGAGGTCCTTCTTCAAACTGTGTGCAATTTGTTTGTTGCATTACTCCTTGGAGTCATTGTAGGATTTTGGTGTTTAATCTTATGGCACAAAGAATTTAATAAACGATGTCTGTACCATTAATGAATAGGTGCCAAGGTTAACCTAACGTTCCTACCATTCAGATTAGCACACAAGAAACATGCTTGACAACAACAAAAAAGTTCAAATGCATGTTTTTAAACACAGTTTATTCCACATGCTTCCGATGAACCTGGCTGCATATTGGGCCCACATAACCACCAACCGTTCCATTGGAGTGTTGAAAACTAACAGACATTTACTTTGGGAGCTGGTTTGGGTCACCTTGCAACACACAGCAGGGAGGGCGTGACAGATGCCAGCATGCTAAGGATGGCTAGCGTTGTGCTGGAACAACAGTCAGGGAAGGGGTAGAGAGCATTGGCAGAGGCTGATGTGATTGAGGAGGATTCATGGTTTCAACCACATGATATGCCAATTCACTTTTGGGTTGATTGTCTTCTAAAATGACTTTTCTGCCTGACAGCAAGAAGAAGGAACTCCACTGAGCTTGCAAAGGAGTGCCGGGCAGCACATACATGTAGGATTATAATGTTTCCCATTTTTGGCCATGTACCTTTGGCATATACTGCAGCGCCATGGTCCGGTACACCTCTGTTATAGTGCTCAGTACTTGAGGTAACTGATAGCCTACTCCTACACAACAATAGTCGCCATTTATGAGGTAGATAATAGCCTTGACCCATGAAAAATGCTAGGATTACCTTCGTTATTCCAGCGTCCAGCACCTATTCATTAAATGCTCTTTCCCAATGTTGCTCAAGACAGAGACAAAGAATCCTTTGTTCTCTTACATTAGCAGTATGTTCAATTGGCAAGGGGAAAAAATAATCACAAGTCTGCAATCAACTGTATAAAGTATATTACAATCTGATATGTATTATCATCACACAAAGGAAGAACACATTTGTTCACACCAGTTGAACTATGCAACATTTAGTTCAAATTTGAAAATCTTGATAAAACATTCGAGGGGGGGGGGGGGGGCAAGAAAATCTGTACGGACCCCATCATCCAATATTGTAGAGTTTAAAATGAAGATTAAGAATCTGTTTTCAAAATTAAAATCGGACTTTAAAGAAAAAAGATATGATGGATTGAAAAAGGGGGCGTAGGGGGTGGTACCCCCTGCTAAAATTGAATTTAAAAATATTTAAAGCGAATTCATGTGTTTTTTTATCTTTCTTCTTTCACTTCAAATTCACGCGGGAGTTGCATGAATCTATTTCTCTCAGCAAAAGAATTTCACTGATATCCCACACGCAATCGCTAGACACTCACAAACTCGGCAGCAAACGATTTTAACATTTAACCCCCTAGTGGCAGCTTTAATAATTAACCAATGATGAACGTCGTACTTGAATATGGATTGTGATAGGTGTGGCAAGCGCTATTCGTTAACGTGCAACGGCACTATGATGCAAAAGGGAATTTACCGCAGCGGTTAACCAGCATCAAATGCAGGAATCGGAGCCCCCTGCAGATAAAAGGCAGCGACTCCTGTGCACGAGCGCAGCAAGTGCGGCTTGTAGTACAACTACAGGGATACCCGTTGGCGTTGCACTGCATGAATCCATTGCCATAGCGTGCGTCCCTAGTGTATCAGATCAAAACCAGTTGTTGCCTAAGCCGTTATGTCTGGGGTATTTGCCTGATGTACCTGCACCGTTCGTTCACAACTGGGCATTTGCAGCTCATGGAGTGCAGAATTTATGTATTCATTGTTATTTCAGTGCTAATTGTGGTTACGCGTGAGTGAGAAAGGGGCGTAGGGGGGGGTGGTACCCTCATTAAGAAATCTGATGATGGGTGTTTAAGAAATATTTTTTGCCCCCCCCCTCGAAAACATTTGTTATTTCTCTTCGCAGAAACGATTCTATTTACATATATGCATAATTAGCAGTCACATTGGCCTCAAAATTGCAATAGGTAGTGTCCACTATTTGTACATGTATTTGCAAATCAGCTCACTCATTGGGTATGGTCCACAGGTGGACTGGCTAGCGTTTGCAGTGATGAGCCTCCCGACAGTGCTGCTCCCATGGCTGCTCTGGTACCGCAGCTCCAGCAAGTATGAAAGCATCATCAAGAAGACACTTTAGATCATGGCAGTGATAGTAATCTTAGAACGCTTAAGGTTGTTCATATATTTTACATTTGCTCCATTTCCTTTTTTTTTCTTTTGTGTACAGATGTCACATGTCAATTGAATTTGGGAATAAATTATTAGTAACTTTCGTATATGTACAGCATATGCACACATCAGCAAATATCGCTCTCATGACAGTCTTAATAAGCTCCACTACGGAAACCCATACATTCTCTATGGGATGAAATTCAAAAAAGCAACCTTCACCAGGTGGCCTAAGGGGTAGAGAACATTGAAAGCCTTCTGAAGTGTCTATAGCAAGCCACTAGAAAACCTCTGTGAAAAGGGGGTCTAGTCCACAGTGGGTGATGATGTTTATACTCGAGCTAATAGTTCTAGACCTCCCATAGTCGACTGGATTTGCTGTAAGTAGTGCTAGAGGAGAACAATTGAAATATATCTTTCTCAAGGAGTTTAGGAGATGACTGATTGAGATACTTAGCTTATTAGACGCTCCTTGTCAAAATGTTGTAAGAACCATTCAAGTCAACCCTGTCACGTATCTTCTTTAGTTGCCTCTTTGAGTAGACAGAACAATTATGCTCTGTGTCTTTAATTTTCATCATGCTGTCATGCGCAGGCATGAAGAAAAGGGCCTTTCCCCAAGACCCCACTGGAATAGAGACATCTTAAGTTTGTGTGTTAAGTGGCGAGGTAATACAGCTGGCTTATGTCGCTGCCCTTGATTTGCTAGATTATTGAAAAGTACATATATAAATCTGCCCCTTTCATAACACGTTGTGGTTGCCGGCTCACGGAGGTTAGAACTGACCTCCCCTGTTTAATGAAATGACACCACTTCGTTCACTGGATTGCGTAACTTTAGTAGTCACCCTTCAGCGCAACATGGATATGATTACCAAATTCTCATTACCAAAACCTAGTGATCTCAATGGGCTATTCCAGTAAATAATCGTACATCGCTACTGATGAAAATAATTTATGTCCTGGGAGGATGTACGCAAACTATCCTGGGCGTATTTATTTGGCTGCCCTGGGGGGTACAAGTATATATAAATCATGCCCTGGGGGGGTAGTGAACGGAGATATCTTGTTGTCCTAGAGGGTACATGGAAGTTAGCGCGTGCAGGCAGGCATTAGGTACACATAGCCTCGTATAATGAAGGTAGGCTATAAGTAGGCAAACAAGAGGGCGGATTATGAAGCACTACAACGTTTTCAGCAGCCAATGAAATTATAAGCGGTACTGAGTTATCAACAGACAGTTATTATAAAGGTGCATTATCTCCATCTGCTAGGTGCGAAATGTCTCCATTTGCGAGTCCCCCCCCCTCCCAGTGAATATAAAACTAGGGTCTGGCTGGCCCATGGGCCCAATGCCCCATTCTGGCTGTAAAGCAAAGCTGCGTCAAAACAGCATGCCGAAAGCAGGGTAGAGAAAACAAAGCTGTGTTCCATATATAAACAGCAAACAATTAAACGATGTAGTTGCATGTGTTTTTACTTGTGTAGTTCTAACGGTGTAACGTGTATAGTTTTATATTTGTAAACTTGAAACATTAAATTTTTTGACTGTGATCACTAACCAATAATAGTATTAACTAGTATATTTAACTTTCCTTACGTCATACGATAATTCTATTGCGCTTACACGTAGGTTCCTCGGTCACGTACAAAATTGCACGTTCGCGCGCGACGTTGCTCTCGAAATATACCGTGCGCATACAAATAATCCTCCGGGACCGAGAAATCATTTGTATGAAATCGGTCCACTCACGATTTCGAGAGCACATGGCGCGCAAAATTCGAAAGCACGCTCTTCCGGGTGATATTGCGTGCTGTCACGGGCCCGGAATCAAAGCCCTAAATTGCTGTGGAAGGCTTGTTTGCTACCCGAGCGGAGGTATACTATGAAAGCCTTAAAAACTGTCACCCTCAAGGAGAAGGCTCCAATTGGAATGCTATTACTCGAACTCATCATAACTAGCTAGGGAATGCAATTACACTCGTAATTAAGTAGCACCGTGACGTCACTACGGGCTGCAATTTGATTGGTTCTCCAAAATCTAGGATCCTCCTAAGTATATGAGCCAGACCCACTTTCAGGTAGCGGTAATGTAATCCATCCGCAGCTGTTGGGAGGTAAGAGACTAATTTGGCCATACATTATTGAAACGGATGCGATCACCCCCTCGGGTCCCCAGACAACGCGACATTACGTTGGCACGTGAGGCAATACAATTGTTATTTTTTCAAGATGGCTGCCGTGGACCCGTACGCTCAGGCTGTTGCCAAAATCAGTGACCGAATCGACAAAGCCCACGACGAAATCGCCAAAAATTTTCAAGAAATAAAAGCAATCAAGAACAGCGACGCGTACAAGGCCGTGTCAATGCACTTTGTGGATGGGAAAGCTATAACAGGCACCAGTGAGGAAGTTAAGGCTTCGTGGTGCTACTTTCAATCGCAGCTGAGCGATCTAACAAAGGAAATAGACTTACTAACAAAGCAAAAAACCAACGACGAAATCGCTGTTGCCAAAATCAGTGACCGAATCGACAAAGCCAAAGCCCACGACGAAATCGCCAAAATTTTTCAAAAAATTGAAGCAATCAAGAACAGCGACGATTACAAGGCCGTGTCAAAGCGCTTTCCGTGGGGGAAAGCTACAACAGGCACCAGTAAGGACGATGAGGCTTCGTGGTGCTGTTATACATCGCAGTTGGAAGATCTAACAAAGCAATTAAATTTCTACTTGTCGCAAAACGCTGTAGCATTTAAGAAAACCGATGAGGTACGCAAGGGTTATAAACGTTCAACAGCTGCTAGGTCCGAGCGACAAGTGCTCACCAGCTTTGCTTTATTCATCGCAGAGCGCTATAATTTTCAGCGTTGGTATGAAAAGTCAGTAACATTTGGTGATGTGATGGCAGCTGTGGGGTTTCATGGCAATGAATCAATTCACCAGTATTTCAAAACTAAAGTGAATGAAAATCGCAAGTATACTGCAAAGGAAGAAGGGGCCACGCCAATAGAAGATTTGCTTTCCGAGAAAACATGGTGCTATCTTGTTTTGCTGAATGATACTGTCAATTGTCACCTTCATGAACCATTGGAGCAGGACTCAAATAATAAAGTTACTGTAGTGCTTGAGAGTGGGATGTATTATCCTGCCTATATGGAAGAGGTGACAAAACTGATGGGTTTCGTCAATGTGGACATCAAAAATGGTGATAGTGACAGTGGCAGTGGCTCAGACAAGGGCTCGCCGTAAAAGCAGTAGCAGACATGTTCCATCTTTAGATCTCTGAACCATACTTATGCCTGATTGTGTGCATATCATTGGATGCCAAGAATGTTGTGCTGCATAATGGTTTGTTAACCTCAAAATATTCAGTGGGCACCATGCAAGATTTGGGGTTGATAACATGACAACACTCTATGGTGTTACCTATTAATACTGTTGTGGTCTTTGTGGCGTTGTATGAATACTCTAAACTATCTTCCAATGAATACTATACACTATCCTAGCTTGTAACGTAACCCTAATTCCATGCAGCTACTATTATTGCATTCCAGTAAATCATACAGTATACTTAGTGGCTCACACGTAGCGAATAAAAGCCCTATTCATTGTGGTGTTAGGCCAGGGTTAGTTGCGTGACCCGATGACCCAATAGATAGCTGCAACTCACCGCTAATGAGTTCACCGCTGCCCAGGAAGTTTATGTCATTAAACCATCCACCTCACGGATTTTTTTCTTCTTAAATGGAACCTATTAAGAAACAACCAACATCCTCTGACTGATGCAGACAAACTATGCATGCTAGAGAGGTAATTTAAAAACTGTTGGATAGAGAATTTAACGGAGATTGCATGCACAATATTAACCATAGCAAATGTACGAATCATGGTACCGAAAACTCCCTTTTCGGCAAACATACCTCAATGTCTGGGAAAGGTACCGGCGATCGATTGGGTCACGCAAAGAACATGGCCTAACGCCACAATGAATAGGGCTTATTCTCGCAATGTGCGAGCTGTTTCTTTTCGCAATGTGTGAGCCGCTACTGTACAGGGGGCAGTAGCGGATCCGGGGGGGGGGGGGGGGGGGCACAAATCATATTCATGGCACACATATATGGTGAAAATTAATCGTGAATATGCATGATTTGTGGCTCCCTCCTCCTCCCCCCCCCCGTCTGCATCCGTCACTGGGAGGGGGGGGGGGGGGGGGGGGGGGGGGGGGGGACTCGCAAATGGAGACATTTCGCACCTAGCAGATGGAGATAATGCACCTTTATAATAACTGTCTGTTGATAACTCAGTACCGCTTATAATTTCATTGGCTGCTGAAAACGTTGTAGTGCTTCATAATCCGCCCTCTTGTTTGCCTACTTATAGCCTACCTTCATTATACGAGGCTATGTGTACCTAATGCCTGCCTGCACGCGCTAACTTCCAGTCATAAAAAGAGCTTCAACCTTTCTTTGTTACCGTGGTGGAGGGATGGACACAACCTGAGTACCCAATGCAAGCTGTTGAAGCTCTTATTATGACTGGAAGTTATTAGGTACACACAGCCTCGTATAATGAAGGTCAGCTAGAAGTAGGCAGGGCGGCGTGATATAGCGGCAAATAAATAGAAAAAAGGGGCGGGTTATATATAATTATACAAAGCACTGCAACGCTTCGACAGCCAATGAATATTAAAAGCGGTACAGTAGCGGCTCGCATATCTGCACTTTTAACACCTCAAAAGACAATTGAACAAATCTTTCATAGCAAACCCTATCGATCTCTGCCACTAATTATATAACGATTTCCTGTACATGTCCAGAAATTGTGGACATCAGTGCATAACTCGGCTTAGAATTGGAATTTAAAAATTCTGATTTCACCGTTAAACTCACCAGACACTTTAAAGATTTATCACGTTATTAAAACAGCTAATTAATTTTAAAATATATATTATTGTTTTCGCCTTTTAATTAATTAATTGTACGTCTGTATGGTAGGGAAGTTAGGTGAGGCCATTGCTTTTACATAAATCCTGCCAAACTAAGGCTAAGGTCGATTTTAGTGATCTTACCATACGCATGCGCGTCAGTCATACGCGTTAGATTGTAACTCGTGCCCCTGCCTTCCAGAGGTCACATTAATTGTTATTTAACTATGTTATTGTTACGGCTATGTGCATGCGTCCTGACTCAACTGACGTTCCTACTATATACTACTGGCGTGTGAACAGTTCTTCTCTTGACGGTGCGCTCCTTTTGGATTTCATTACACAAGGACCATCGTACGAGCCGTTTACTACTCTGACTAAAGTCGAGAAAGGTTGTTTTCCCAATGAATATTACTCTAGTATCTATGGTTTTCCTAATAGTTGTTAGAATAATAATTGCTGGAATCATATAGGTGGCTTCGTTCTTTTGGGTATAGTACTAGTATAAGTTAACTTAGATAAGTCCATCGGGGTCGTTAACCACCCTCCACTTTGCACCTTGTCGCTAATAGTTCATAACCCTAACCCATGTTCTGTTCTGTGGCGTCCCTAACCTGTTGTATCCATTCTGTTGCAGTTTGTGTCCCTTCTGGGGATACCAAAAAACTTGGCCGCCAAACTTTCCTGCACTCCCGGCATATACGCTACGTAGGGAGATATACGAGGGTCTGGGTACATCAAGTTGGTGGTCAGCATCACCCTTGAGCAAGCTACAAACCAGAGCCTCAAAAGGAACGGGCTGCTAAAAGACAACGATATTGTCAGAGTCCTGAACATGCTCATTCAGCGAAAAGTTAAGGCCACTCAATGGTGTGTCGTACATGTACACAAAGCTACCTACTCTTACTACATTTGTACGTGATGTGATGTGGGCGTGCATTATGCAATCACGGGACTACATGTGTATACAGGTACTGGTACTTCTTGTGGGAGCTTATAGGGATCAGATGTGTATCTGTATTGTTAGAAATGCCCTAATGTGCATACGATTAGGGTCGACTATCTTTGGTCAATAGTAACTATGAGGCAATAGTGATATCAAAAGCAAGGGGAAAAGGGTTAATGATAAGGAAAAACAGAGTAGTCCTATATTTAGAGTGTAGCACACATTGTAGAACATTACGTTGTTCATGTGTTCATACTACCCTTGTTCCCTTCCTTTTTTACACCACCTTTGCCTTTAAGTTCTATATCCCACCAAGTTTCTCATAGAGAATATTTTTACTTGTGTAACTACACTGGGGATCCTCCCCAAACGCTAATTTCACTAAGCAATGTTATCAGTCAATCAGAAATGATGTGAAGGACCCATTAAATATCTAATTTATGAGACAACAGTACAAACGCACACAATACACTATGTGTGTGTGCAGGTGGAGGAGGAAGGAGAGATGGTGCTAGATGATGAGGATGAGGGAGGAGTGGTGCAGGTATCTGGTTGTGTTGTATTCCTCCAAGATCTTCTTACAGCCTGAATGCCTCCATGGAGCCAGTATTCATCATTGTGCTTGGTGTAATGCCATTTTGGTGTAGCATTCTTTCATAAGCAGTCAATCCTGGCTTCTGTTCTGATGATGTCCATGGAGGCATTCCATTTATTGCTAGAAAAGTACGCCCTCTTTGCATTGTCGTTGTGTTTTTCAACACTAAGCATATAAAAAAATTGCACTGCAGTTTCCATTCAGAGTCACCCATCAATTGATATACACACCTTGGCCTGAAAACTGTCGTAGATTACCATACCGCCTAATGCACTCTGGTACATGGTATACCATACAGTGCATGTATGGTGTAACATGACTCTTTTCGTAACCTCCTGCAGGTATTGACATCAATCCATTGCTTTGCCTAATAGAAAATATAATCAAACAGTTCTCAGTACTACCTACACCTTAACGTTCTGGTGTATAGTGTCAGGATGAATTGGCACTTCAGCAGATAAGGTGTTGCAAAGCTCTTGAAAGTCCTGCCATCCATGTTAATGAACCACATTACTGATCAGTCAGGCCTTCTGCTTACCTTCAAATCCCAAATGCCTTTGATATGGTCTCATAGTCTTCACAACCTTTGACGACAGCTATTGTGTGGTTGCCTGCATGTTCAGAAACAAACTTATTTTGAGGGGGCAGATTTATCATTACAATGTTGTACACAGATCTACATGTATGCATCCCTCCTTGGCAAGTGTGTAGTTACTGTTGGTTTGGGTCACATATGTGGCATGTTGTGACTGCATGCTATACATGGGACTTTAGAACTTGACTGTGGGCAGCCAAATTATTCATTGCCTATTGTCTCTGTAATTAATGTTTTTACAGCAGTTAGCAATCACCGGTCCCATGCATCTTCATGTGTGTAATGCAGACCTGTACTACATGTAAGGTTTTCTAACTGTCCACCCTTTCCACACACACGCATGCACACACACACACACACACACACACACACACACACACACACACACACACACACACACACACACACACACACACACACACACACACTCACCAGTTCCTGATAAATATCTGCCTTGAGGGACTAAGATAGAAAAAGACAAGATCATCATGTTGCTCGTCCTTGAGAATTTAGCACCATCACCACTGAATTTTACAGGAATCTTCTCACCAAGCTGGAACAAAGTTGGACATTCCCCAAGCTGCAAATGAATGCAAAGATATACAATATGGGACAGTGTCCAGCAAAATCACCCTTCTGGGTAGTTTTTCAAGTTTTCAAAAAATTTTTTCATAAGCCTTACATGTATTCTTACACATCCAAAATTGGACTATCCATCATAAAGTTATTGGGCACTGAATTTATAGTTACCCATACATTTCCATGTGCGCGTTACTTTTCTTTTTGCTAGACACACTGTCCATATATTACTGATATTTGTAAAAACACTAACCAGTCTAGTTATCTCCTCCTGAATTGCCGTTTCAACGTGCCTATAAGACCCATCAAACGTTGGGATACTAAAAGTTTCACTGTTTTTGTTGAGCTCCGATCTAGCAACTTTAACTTTGCTTGCTCTTGGAAGGCTATTGCATTTCATTGAGAGCGCTTGGTAAAATGCATCGCTCACACCGTACTTATCCAATAAATACAGGTCTTCTAGTTCTCTCCTTTCTTCTCTTTGTGCATCCGAATCAAAAGAGAAATGCGAACACTCTTACCGGATGCAGTGTGCAGTGTGCACACACAGGCATGTGCTGAATACCTTGTACTTTGGCAAGGCTATTCTAAGGAAGAGTGTTCATGGCTGGTGGAAGACGCCATGACGTTTGATGCAGACCAGTAAGGGTGTGCCTAATGCATTGTCCCACATACACCCCCCCCCCCCTCCATGTAGGAATTAAGTAGCTCAGTGTGGTCAAATTAATATCATGTGATTTTACTGCATCTCAACATCCCATTGCAGATGCTACACCCACCTTGAACTACCTCTTCGTGCACTCCTAAATAATGTTTCAACATTTTTAGCTTATGTATCTGCATCACTAAAATGTGGAGTTAATTGTTCCTTTAAGTTTACAGTACCATTTAGAACAGACGTTTACATATTTTCGTTTGGTCGGGAAGGAAAGGACCCTCTGAGGCATGGACTAGGGCGCTGGTATGAAAATAAAGATTTCAATACTGAATACTTTTCTTCCTGGTCCAAGTGTCATGATAAGTTGGGTGATGGATGCACCATTGACTTCCCTATTCGCTTACACAGTAAGTTGAAATGGTCATCTAGGACTTTTATCAAGCAAGATGATGGAACAGTAATGCCCAAGGCAAGGAGCTTTGAGGAAGTTTTAGTAGTAAACCTAGTTAAAAAAAGATGTTAGGAACACGCTCATGGTTCTCAGAACTCAATAACCATTTGTTTCTTCCCATCACTGTCCCCTCCTTCCCATCACTGTCCCCTCCTTCCCATCACTGTCCCCTCCTTCCCATCACTGTCCCCTCCTCCCCATCACTGTCCCCTCCTCCCCATCACTGTCCCCTCCTTCCCATCACTGTCCCCTCCTTCCCATCACTGTCCCCATCCTCCCCATCACTGTCCCCTCCTCCCTATCACAGTAGGTATTCCAGTTGTCAGGAACAATCTTTCTCACTAGCTCTCAGGGATGGGGAAAAGTTTACATAAAACCCACAACTAATAACCCTCCTAATTAAATAGGTGGTACAAATGAAACCACAAAGACCTGAGTTACATCTCTTTGGCCTTCTACAACACATTTGATACATAAACATACAAACTTGTGACAACACCATACATGTACATAGCCAAATACAAATGTCACATAGTCTGCATATTCAGTAGGCATTAAATGACCACACAAAGCTTTCCATTTGAGTTTGTCACCTGGAGGGTGGCTGGCAGTCCATGCCACATTGTTCATCAAGGTGGGTCCAATCCCTGGCCCATACCAGGTGGTCTGGAACCTGAACTTTGGCAGACCCCCTAGGTATGTACACTTCACTAACACTCAAGAGGAGTTCTTTTTAACTGACCAGATTGGGGGGAGGAGGGAATACCTTGAGAGTAGTAGGGAGAAAAACAATCTGCCATGATAACATGATGTGATGGGGAGGAGGGGACAGTGATGGGAAAGAGGGGACAGTGGTGTGGAGGAGGGGACAGTAAAATAGGAAGGAGACAGTGATGGGAAGGAGGGGATAGTGATGGGGAGAAGGGAACAGTGATGGGGAAGAGGGAACAGTGACAGGAAGGAGGGGACAATTATGGGGAGGAGGGGACAGTGATGGAAATGAGGGGACAGTGGTGGGAAGGAGGGGACAGCGATGGGGAGAAGGGAACAGTGATGGGGAGGAGGGAACAGCGATGGGGAGAAGGGAACAGTGATGGGGAGGAGGGAACAGCGATGTGGAGAAGGGAACAGTGATGGGGAGGAGGGAACAGTGACAGGTAGGAGGGGACAATGATTGGGAGGAGGGGACAGTGATGGGAAGGAGAGGACAGTGATGGGAAGGAGGGACAGTGATGGGAAGGAGAGGACAGTGATGGGAAGGAGGGACAGTGATGGGAAGGAGGGGACAGTGATAGGAAGGAGGGGACAGTGATAGGAAGGAGGGGAGAGTGATGTGGAGCAAGGGGAACGGTACAACACAACCAAATGGCTGACCATCTCTTGAGCATTGTTTTCTACATTGTCATGGTGTAGTCCTGAGTACCTTGGTGGCCCCCACCATTCTTACTGCAATGATGAATGTTGAAGGTGGGCCAGCCAACAGGATTGATCCGCTCAGTGTAGGAATACAGGTAAAGATCTGAGTGTTGGGGAGGAGGTGGAGTGGGGTTGTGGTGTTTGGCATAGCCATAGTTAAAAACAGCAGCACAAGCACATGTTGCAGAGGTACAAGATACCAACCATTACCCTGTACAAGCTTCAAAAGTCACTGCAAAGCTTAACCCCCTTACAACCCGATTCTAAAAGCTGTGTGTGCCTTCATTTGTGTTAAATTTGCAGCTGCATTGTCTCCCTCTCAGCCCAGGATACTGAGCAGTTGAAAATGTTTCTACACATGCCCAAAACCACATGCACATACATGTATAGCATACATGTACATGTACACGCATACATACATACATACATCGTATTTTCATCGTAACTGCATGTACAGGTACAAGTGCAGACACGTTAGGGAGGACAAAGGCACACGTAAAGTTCAGCATCAAGTTTATTTTCATCAGCAAAATAGCGCTTCGCTATAGCTTCACGAGCTAATCGCATTCGTGGCGAGTGTCCGGTCGAAACGTCATCCTCTGCCACGTTCTTACGAAAGCATGTCTTCCTCGCTCTTTGTTCAGCTATTACCGCTCGAGTTGTCAGGTAGATGATGGCAGTCGGTCTCCATTTAGAGCGCACCTTCACAGTATCTTCAGCCTTCTCCAGGTTTGAGCCGCAAAAGGATGGTAGGTATCGTTCTGGTGGCCAGCCGTAACGATACTCAGATACGGTGGTAGTAATGGAGCGGGTGGAACTGAGAAAACTCAGTTCCAAAAGGCCGCCCATTAACGCGCCACGCGGATGTACATACATACATACATACATACATACATACATACATACATACATACATACATACATACATACATACATACATAAATACGTACGTACGTACATACATACATCGATACATACATACATACATACATACATAAATGTATGTACGCATGCACACACACACACATTACATTACATATGTACATACATGTACCTTAACTTCTACGTTTCCATCACATGGCCTAATTGCAAGACTGGGAGAACGGGTCAACACTTACATGTACATCATCCCATTGACTATCTTGCATATCAGACTACTCCATTATTTGTCCAAGTTGGCATTGGAAATATGTCCCCACGGGGTAGTGGTTGGACAATGCGTCAGAGTTTGTGCTATAACAGACAGCCCTTAAAATACAGGGTAGTTGGCTTCAAGCAGTAGCGGATTGGGGAGATGTTGCCATAGATAATAGCTTTCAGTAGCTAGGGGGTCTGGAAGGTCGCTGTCAGCTCCTAGTAACCCGGACGAGGAGATCGCGCGCTCATAGATCCGCCACTGCAGAGGGAGCCAAAAAGAACACATCCAAGGTTGAAGGGAATGATTTGTGTAAAATAAGTTACGTAGCCACAAGTCGTCGCCTCAGATCACACGTGATTATAATTGGGCACTGTCCTTATATGGCTTGTCCCTGTCGCGCGTATCGTATATACCATTTTATGATTGTCCGCTTCGAATTCTATATAGAACGACCACATTGACAAATGTGGATATGCACACACGCATATGGAAAAGTAGCAACAGAAAAGGAACGTTAATTTCCCAGGCCAGGGTCATGCGCCACCACGTGGTCGAATATAAAATGCTATAGGCCTATAGTGGCCTTACTTATACACTTAGCCTTCAGTGATGCCTTAGTTTTTCAGAAAACAAACACACGTAGTTTAACACGTATCATGTTTATCGAATAGACCTAGGACTACTCCGCGTTTGACAGACCATAAACTTCAAACGGCTTAGTATCGAACCAAAAACATGCGCTCCTATATAGTCCCAAACTAAGAACATACCAAGTTTGCGTGCAGTTAAGTTCCTTACTTCCAACGCAGCCAGAACTGAACGCCCTAATTTACTGTCACGGGCGTTTGTTAATTTTTTAAATATATTCAACTGATCGAGAACTAGGTACCCTCATGACCAAAAGTGCCCCAGGAACCCAGGGAAAGAAGCCTATGGGCATGAAAACCTGGTAGAAAGTTACCTTGATCATATTAGCATCATCTGAAATGAGTCAAACAATACCTTCCTATCTTACATTCAGAGTAACAAAAAAGAATAGTGAAAAAAAATCATTATAAAAACCAATTTTCCATACATCTCTATGGAGGAGTACTAATCCTTATGAGGAACCTCGCAGCAGTGGCTGAAAATTCCATCAACCTGGCAGAGTGATAGCTTATCATGTTATCCATCATGGGGCTTCTTTCAAACTTAAATAGCAACTTTCCCTGATTTATGGTATTCAAAAATGAACTTTACCCCATACATTTCTATGGACGCGTGCGCGGAAAATGTGACGGACGTTTGCAAAATTGGCCAGGAATGAGCGTCCGAAATTTCTCGCAATGACATGAAAGCTAAAAGTTTGTTCAATTGTCTTTTGAATATCATTATTTGTTCGGATGTGCGAGGTGTTAAAGTGCGGATATGCGAGCCGCTACTGTACTGAAGTCGGCATAGTTGTATCAACTGACAGTTATATAAAGGTGCAATGAATGTTGCCATCAGTGAGGTGCAAAAAGTACGGTGGCCCGGTACTATGGCATGTTATTTGTGCCATATCGACCGCGCAATCGATACGCAGCGTATTATGGAATGTCATTTGTGCCAAAATTACACTGTTATCAAACCCCCAACACCGCAAGCCATTGTGCTGCGCAGCGCGTGCTGTGCGAAGCTATTTGATCTTACCGTATATCTTATACTACACTTGGTAATACTTTATCTGGCTCGGTACCATTCATACCATACCGTTCTTTTCTCTGCCTGGAGTTACTTTTCCTGGTAAAGCGATTCTTATATACCTAGCTTGGTAGCTTACGTCGAATCAATCGTGCTCTATAATAAGCGCGTCCCTTTGCCTGGAGACTAGTTTAGTGAATTCCGAAGAATCATGTATTCAAAAGGCTCTAGACTTTTGCTAGTTGTTAAGGAGTCAAGAATTGGATAGTCTTTATTCGTCACCGTGGTGCAGTTATATTGCCCTACGAATCAATTCTGTGCCTTGTACATATTAAAATTAAAAATTTAAAAAAAGATATATGTAGTGACAGTATATAGTGACAGTCTACAGTCACTTGAACTTAAAAAGCCTGCCGACTGAAGTTCGAATTGCATCAAATAGATTATTGCATTGAAGGGTATTATGATTAAAAAGTTACGGGTCGAAATACATTTGCAACTGAGTTCCTTTAAAATTAATAGCGTGTAGGGAGAAGTATATGCACACAACTATATCTTTTTAACAGAACACAACCTGTTCCAAACAGTGCAAGCGCTTATATAAAGAAGCCATGCAATGTCTAGATTATATATAATGTCAAGCCGTACTAAGAGGTGGTAAAAGAGATGCAGTGAATAATATAGGAACAAGACATGGTTCACGGATCTGTCTGACAAAAGTAAGTCTTATACACAAACAGAAGACGTATTATGTCATGGCGCACTGATCTATATGGCACACCTCACCTATAGGAGAAGCCAATATAATAATAGCGGAGTGCAATTAATTCCTTTGTTCGGTAACGGTATAGCGGTTATGTAATCCACCACGCTGCGAGACCAGGAGAAAGGTCTCCAAGTTCACAAGTGCGAGGCCATTAATGAGCATCGTCTGAATATTATAATATGGAAGTGTCCAGCAAAATTACCCTTATGATTGGTATCGTATTTAGTATTGCAGACCAGTTTTATAACTAGCAAACAGTTCAAAGCCCATAAATCTCTGGAGGCTTGTATAATCAGTTTGTTAGTGGATGGGTGAAAGACGTATACAAACGCATATCGTCTCGGGAAAGTATGCATGTGACTACATGCATGTACAGGACGGGTAAGTGAATAGAATCCGCATGCATTTGCGTTTATTTTAGGTCCGTCATTCTCAGTGTTTCAAGGACACCCCTTTAAGTTGCTGCATGGGTTGTTTTAGAACAAACTGGAGACTATAGTTTGTTCTAAAACAACCCAGCAACTTAAAGGAAACACTGCATGAGAATGACGGACCTACAAATGCATGCAGACAATTAATGTGCATTGTACGTTTCTATTCAGACATAACTTACCCGTCCTGTACATGTAGTCACATACTTTCCCGAGACGATATGCGTTTGTATACGTCTTTCACCCATCCACTAACAAACTGGTTACAAGCCTCCAGAGATTTATGGGCTCTGGACTGTTTGCTAGTTATAAAACTGGTGTGCAATAGCGGCAGTTTCAGGACAGCTGTAATGTGTGTGCGTGCATGTTTCTCCCAGACCAGCCATGCAATTGCAATGAGCGCAAATAACTTCGGAGAAACTTGCATGCACACACATTGCAGCTGTCCTGTTTTACATTGAAACTGCCGCTAGAATCCAAGCACACCACAGCAGCACACAAAGCAAATGTGAATGGATCATGCCATCATTTCAAAAATCGGTTGAATATTTGCCAGTGAGCCAAATAGATTTTCGGTCTGCAAGACAGAAGAAACTAAAACTGGATGAAAGAATTGATTTTCCTGAGGAAGAAAAGGAAAATATTGCACCAACTCACTAGGAAACAGTTGAAAACACAATGGTTCATTTAATATATTTAACAATGTTTAACATCATATGACATGCATGCACTCCATGCATCACAAAAGAATACAACGTTAGTTTAAAACGTCGTTGTGGAAAATACAATGGAATACAACAGATGAACATCAACTGTTGTACACTGTTGTATGTTGGCTGATTAAAGATGAACAAACGTTGCGAATCTGATAACACAACAGTAAACAATTATCGTGAATTGCATATCACGTGAGAATATAGCAATCCCCAGGCCATGAATTGTACACGCTCCGCCCTCTTAATGCTACGTAATGCAATGATTGCGTCATTGCACAAACATGTCGTTTGAATGGTAGGTACAAACTACTAGTAACTAATTTCGTACTGCCACTTCTGCTAAAGCTGTACAACTCAGCGTGCACGCATTATATGAAATGGAGATGGATGCTTCAGCGGGCGTAATTTGGGCGAGATCGTCGTGGCGCATGTTTGGGTATGCGCTTATAGCTAGTGTTGGCATCATGTGTGTCAGTGCGCGCTGGGGTTCTATCTGATGTGTCATAGACCTGAGTGTTTTCCTGACATTGAACAAAAAATTGCACTCTACGAGAGTTACAGAATATTAAACCGGCTCGTTGACGAAAAAATAGTAAAAGTGCTGTTATAACAAAATGACAAATAGTACAGTTCATATAGAGTAACGTGTCGGCAGGATGCACACATACAGACACCTACAACATACACACAGACACTCTTCGTGGCTCTGTTCCTAGGCAGTCAGGCACCATGTTGAACATCAAATGATGCATGTAGTAGTGCGCTCTGAAGCCTGTGAGTAGAGATAGTCTCTTAGGTACAACCCAAAGCTCGTGCTGGACATGGAGGCTGTTGGTTGGATCTAGGTTACATTGTACCTGTGTTCCTGAGCTGCTCCTAATGTGACACAGGGGGGGTGTTTATAAGGTCTTTAGGTCCCCAGACCTTACATAATGCAAAGGTTCTAGCCTACATAGGACTAACCGTCATGGTAACAAGACTGGTGCCAATATACAAAGGTTCAAGGACATGAGGAGAGTGGACCTGAGTGTTTTTTTGACATAGCTATCCATACAGTAATCATACCATTGGTATGCCCTGTGAACATGCACAGTGTTTGATGCCCTGTCATAGCTCACAGTCAGAGTGACATCGGTACAACCCAAAACTCGTGCTGGACATGGAGGCTGTTGGTTGGAACTAGGGTACATTGTACAGGTGTTCCTGAGCTGCTCCTAATGTGACACAGGGGGGTGCTTATAAGGTCTTTAGGTCCCCAGACCTTACATAATGCACATGTTCTAGGTTACATAGGACTAACCGTCATGGTAACAAGACTGGTGCCAATATACAAAGGTTCAGGGACATGGAGGCTGTTGGTTGGAACTAGGGTACATTGTAAATGTGTTCCTGAGCTGCTCCTAATATGATACAGGGGAGTGTTTATAAGGTCTTTAAGTCCCCAGTCCTTATCATGATAACATAATTGGTGCCAATACGCAGAGCTTCAGACTATGCATAGCGTTTATTGCCCTGTCATGGCTAATTACATTCACACACACACACACACGCACACACACGCACACACACAAAACACACACTCACACGAACATCATTAGGCAGGAACCCAACTACCTCACGCATGCACGTCACTCTTTTGCCCTATGATTTCTATTTAACACGGGCTCACCGATCGCGGCGCCGATCGACAAAGCAGTGTAGCAAGAAAGGTAGTTCTGGGCTATCATTCTATCTATATGTTTTTAATAACTGGTTTAAGTTATTCATGGACGCTCTGGATTTGTATTCTTCTTCGAAGCTTCATACGAGATCTCGATCGTGCACGCGTGATATCTGTTGGCAACTGGCCTGCGTATGCTAGTATCATCATTTGTGTCTGCATACGACTATCATGTATGCTGGTCAGGGGGTTAGTAATATTGGCTCTGTCCCAAATTAACACACCGCCAATGAAATGTGGACCATCATCCACAACACTGCGAGTATTGTTGTACTGCGTATCCTGTGCATCCTACGGACCCGATGTCTCTGCCCCTAGCTCATTCGTAACAATGAACCGTGACCTTGACCGTGATAGGTCTACATAATATTGTAGCAATCCAAGTGTTTAATCAAATAAGATCGTACAGCACGTCATTAAATACCCTCAGGTGTAAACACTGCGCATGTCCATAATAAGAGCAGCTATAGCGCATGCGCTACACTATCCCCCCTCCTAGTGAATCTGTCTCTAGTCAAAAATGTTTGTTCCAAATCTGTCCGGCCGACTCCTTAATCTTTTCGACTGTCGGAGAAGTGGCAATGGCTCCACTGGCGGCTGTTCCTGCTGATCATCCCGAGGCTCCACTTCATGTTGCTCCTCCTGGCGCTCTGGCTCGAGATTATCCTCTTGAGGAGCAATCTCCAAGTTGTCATCTTCAGTTTCCTCAGCATCGGCTACATCTGATTCCTCAGCCTCAGAAAAAACAGCTGCATCACGTGGTGCGGTTGTCCCTTGTTCGTATGTACCTCCCCGTGCACACGGCTTCAACCTGTCAAAATGAACAACAACTTTCTTGCGAGTGGAGTCCCTGTGTTGGATCAAGTATAACACATTACTGAACACTTTCACAACTTTATATATGGACCCTGCCAATAAGAGTGTAATTTAGCCGATTTCCCCCTGGGCACAGCAGGACAATACAACCAAACCCATTCACCAATCCCATACGGCCTTCCCGTCCGTCTGCGGTCATACACCATCTTCTGACGGCGCTGCCGCCAACCTAACCGTTCTCGCACCCTCTCATACGCAGTATCCAGTCGAGCTCTCAAATCTTTGCTATATATTGGTGTACCGGCTGAGGTGGAACATTTGGAGGCAACCCAAACATGACATCCACCGGCAGCCTGGCCTCACGTCCGAAGAGGAGGAAATATGGCGTACACCCAGTGGACTCCTGCACACTTGTACGATAGGCTAGCATCACTGCTGGAATACAAAGGTCCCAATTCTGTTCATCCTCCCTCGATGCAATGCTAAGGAGATCAAGCAAAGTTCGATTAAAGCGTTCGACCAGCCCATCAGATTGCGGGTGATAAGGCGTAGTCCTTGTCTTCTGAACTCCCAACAGCAAACACACTTCCTTAAACAGGGCGGACTCAAAAGTTCCTCCCCTGATCGGTGTGCAGAACATCAGGGGCTCCAAACCTGCTGACAAAATGACTAACAAACACGTTAGCAATAGTTTTTGCTTCCATGTTAGGTATTGGATAAGACTCCACCCATTTTGTAAAATAATCCCCTAACACTAGAATGTACTTGTTCCCTCTATCCGTGAGCGGCAGAGGACCCAGGATGTCCATGGCCACACGCTGGAATGGGCCACCAGCCAACACCTGCTGCATTGGGGCACGATTGCGCCGTGGAGGTGACTTCCGTGCCGCACACAATTCACAAGCTCGACACCAGTCTTCGATGTCATGGCGCTGACCCGGCCAGTAAAAACGGGAACGGACTTTCTCCAAAGTCTTGAACATTCCAAGATGGCCACCACTGGGAGAGCTATGAAGCTGCTGCAGGACAGATCCTATCCAACTCCGAGGTACTACCAACTGAAGATGTTTATTGCAACCCTTTCCTGGAACATCTTCCCACTGTCTAAACAGAACCCCATCCCGAACTACCAGGTGTTTATACTGTGCCCATGCACAATGTCTGCAGAGTGTAACTGCCCTCACTTGGCAAAGCAGCTGGTGGAGACGAGTTTTCTATCCAGGAAATTACCCTTCGAAGATCAGCATCAGACCCCTGCATCTCCTTAGAGTTCTCCAGTGGCAAAACGGAGAGCACATTCGATCCAGACCACAAATTACCATGCACCGTTACCATTAACGGCCCCAAACGCATTGTGGAACAAACACGGCATGGCAATGCCATTGTGCATACCACACTGCTTACACTGGATCCTTGAAAGGGCGTCTGCATTGCCATGACGAAGACCTGGACGATGAATAACATCAAAATCAAATTCAGCAAGAATCTCTAGCCACCTCGCCACCTGGCCCTGGGGGTCTTTAAAACTACGTAACCAACGAAGCGCGCTGTGGTCGGTGCGAACAATAAACCTTCGTCCCCATAGATAAGCCCGAAACTGACGAACTGACCATACCAATGCCAACAACTCACGTCTCGTTGCACAATATTGGCATTCCGCCTTTGTAAGCACCCTACTAGCATATGCGATCACCCTTCCGTCATCCAAGTGTGATAGTACTGCTCCAACACCCTCCTGACTGGCGTCAGCATCAACCACAAATGTTCTGTCGAACTGTGGGAAGGATAAAATAGGGGGCGAAGCTAACTTACCCTTTAAAGCCACAAATGCCTTATCATACAGTTCAGTCCAGTGCCAGGGTTTGGATTTTTCTGTTAGTGCATGAAGAGGAGCAGCGGTGTCTGCAAAATTGCGAATGAATTTCCTATAATAGGAAGCAAACCCCAAGAACTGTCGCAGGCTTTCATGGTCAGTGGGCGTAGGCCAGTTTTCGACGCACTTGATCTTGTCAGCATCCGCAGCTATACCCTTCTCTGAAACCACGTAGCCCAGATACCGCACACTCTTGCAAAGCAGATGGCATTTGCTAGGCTTGATCTTCAGCCCCGCCTCCTTAAGCCTCAGTTTTCTCCTTGTCCGCAGGATCCATTTCTACCTGCCAGTAGCCACTTGCCAAATCTAAGGTTGAAAACCACTTGGAGCCGGATAAAGTGTCCAGAGCATCATCAATCCTGGGAAGAGGGTGCACGTCTTTTTTTGTTACGCTATTCAGGCGACGAAAATCTACACAAAACCTGTATGAACCGTCCTTTTTCCTAACCAGAACAATAGGCGAGGCCCATGCTCCTCCGGACGGCTCTATTATCCCCTGTTGGAGCATTCCCTGGATCATTTTCTGTACCACGTCACGTTGATGAAACGGAAGCCTCCGCGCCGGCTGATGAACAGGGGGGGGTGTCACCTGAGTTGATGGTATGACGTAAGACATTGGTACGCCCTAAATCACCGTCACCTACAGAAATTACATCTGAGAAATGATGTAAAATTGTTTTCAACTTAGCACACTCCTCCCTTGACAACCCCGATGTGTCACCCATTAATTCCCCAACTGCTTTCCCAATCGCCTCTGTTGATCGGGCTGGAAGCCGTGTGCCCAATGCAGGCTCAACCATATTCGCTCCCTCTCTTCCATCCCATGGGGATACCTGACCAACCTTCTCCTTGCAATGCAGTGTTACAGGAACTGCAGAGGGGTTCACCAGCTGAACTACTGCTTTGCCATCATGGACAGGAGATACAGAACAGGCAAACAGAAGTCCGCGTTGAGTAGACATTTCCGCCTTTGGCTGGAACAGACCCACATAGTCCCCGTCCGTTTTCGCACCTTCCAACTGAACCTGCAATCGCATCTCGTGATAGGGTGGCACGACAGCTGTCTCCTGTACAAACACATGACATGTAGAAATACATGACCCGTACAAGGTGTCTAGAGGTATTGTTTCGCCTAACATGATCATTGTTCTTCTCCCCAGGTCAACAACACACCCGTATTGTTCTAGAAAGTCTGTTCCCAATAAACACTCCTGCGTCATCTCACGCACAACAAGGACAGTATGAGTTCTCACATGCTTTCCCACCATAAGATCAAGGTCAATCTGTCCACATAGACTTAACGAGTCTCCATTAACTGCCATCACAGGACATTGGGGTGTCAAGAGTTTCCTGTCTTGAGAAATGTCATTCCACACCTTTTCATGCACAAGGGTAACGGATGATCCTGTATCCACTAGCATACGTGTGGGACGACCCCAACCATACCCTGCAGTATCAACGTGCATGCCACAGCCGATGTGTACTTCACTGACCTGTCCTTCCCAATCTCTTTCGGAGATACACTCCGTTCCTTCCGCTGAGGACAATTGCGCCGTATATGCCCTTTTTGCTTGCAGTTCCAACAGACAGGGACCCTTTTCGGAGCGCTCCTTTTCTCACCGACTTCCCGACTTGACAACTTCCTAATCTCCTGTGACAGCTGTTGGACTTGTAACGCCAACTCTTCCACCGTATTAGCTCGCAATGCACCTTGTACCAGGTCTCGTTCACCTGACACGGCAAGACTCGCACCTGACCCCTGTTTCTCTCCGCGTAGGCTTTGTTGAGCCAGCTCTCCACTGATTCCCACTGGCTAGCCAAATCAAGTGCAGCCTCCAAAGACTCTGGTTGCTTCCTCAAAAGCCTCATCTGCACAGAAGGAGAGATAACACCGTGAATAAATTGCTCACGCGCCATTTCAAGTCGTCTTTCCGCCGACCACGAAGGGTAAGCCTTGTCCGCCAGCATCCGCAACCGCCCTGAAAATTCTAACAGGGTCTCGGGTCTCTCCTGGTGGGCTGAGTGCAGTTTGCGCTGCCATTCCAGTTCGACTCCTTTTGGCGCATACTGCTCCTGCAGACATTTCTTCACCTCTTCATACTCCACCCCGTCACCGCTAACAAAACCCGACTGACTCACTACCCGAAATGCGTCGTCTTCCAACAGCGCTACCAACTCCTCTCCTCGCTTGTTATCCGGGACCTTCGCTTCCCTGAAGTACAGTTCTAACCTTTTGACCCAGAGATTGAAGTCAGCGCCCTTAGCAAACCGAGCGGGCGGTCTAGCGCTAAACCGAACAGCCTTCCGCTCTTCCTGCTCGGCCATGTAGCATTCGGTCCGATCCCACTTCTGACACCAGTGTAGCAATCCAAGTGTTTAATCAAATAAGATCGTACAGCACGTCATTAAATATGCGCATGTCCATAATAAGAGCAGCTATAGCGCATGCGCTACAATATGTACGCCACCGGCACGTGATTCAAAGCGGGTAATTAGGCAGCTGTTAAATAGGTGAATCATTGACTGCTGCTTTCATGTAGTTTCCACATACCTGTCTCATGAAACGGGCTTGCGTAATGTGTAAGTTGATGATAATAATGAATTTGCGTTGTAACTTCTTTCATGCGCCGTACAAGGACGGGAGGATGAAGTGTCGTTGCGTAGGTGAGATTCCCCCTGCCCGCCCCTCTCCCCCTTCCCCCCTTTTCTTTACAGAGTCTGTGTAGCCTACAACCATGCGGTTCTTAAGTTCACTTATAGTCTTAAGATGGTCGCTAATTTCTTTCCAGCCTTCCCGCGTTTCGTATCCTGAAAACCGATGGACCGAGGTGGGTGTGTGAATGATTATTATTATTTCCTTCCTAGATTCTCGTCACAATGCTGCGCGTAGCGTTGGCGTTTATGCTGGCTGATAACTAACATGGTACGTAAACTGTGTGGAGCTGCTTTTTTTTTTCTGCAGGTCGATTCAGCCTTCAAATGTTAATAAGGTACGTGTACGTATACTCTTAAACGTTGTACTGATGATATATGCTTTACGTGTACAGGGCGCAGAAAGCTCTTTGCAGAAACTGTAAAATTTATTAGGAGGTATATCTAATAGCCCTACATGTTCGACGTGTATTTGTTGAGCATTTTATTATAATGAACTGAAAGAAGGTCATTGCATGGGGGTGGGCGGGATGAACGACAGGGGACCAGGTAAAAGGGCGGGGGATGAAGGACTGGGGACCAGGTAAAAGGGCGGGGGAGGAAGCACAGGGGACCAGAGATAAGGATTGCATCATCGCTTCAAAACAAGAGAATACGGTTAAGGTTACGTGAGAAGATTACGCAGTACATATGAAGGTAAAATATACGCTCCATGCATCCGTTGCGTATCCAAGTATAGCACGACTGGAGTATAATGGTATAATGTTGTTCTTTGTCGTATTCTTTCTTTCTATACGTTGTGCTTTGATGTACATTGTAGTGAAATTCCCTAACGTTGTGAAAAAACCACACGTTGTAAAAGTACAATTTTGTTAATTGTATTTCAAAAAATGTAAACCCAATTAACGTTCTACAACACGATTCCCTCGGTTTAACAACGAAACTGCATTACTTATTCAACATTGCGAAATAACTATTTTCCCTGTGACTAGTACTAAACGCTCCCTGATATAGTAGTGAAATGGATGCTTTATCTAGTATATAAGTTAGTTCACTGCTATCACTCACTTTTACAACTAGTCCATCGGTGACATACCCCCGGTACTTTCATTCAGCTCACTATCCACAGCCTTTGACTTTACCGCAACTACAGGTACACTGCATGCACTTTTTATTCGCATTTTGTTTTCGCTTAGAAGCCGCAGCGCGCCGTCGTTTCGATTACCTAAATGTCGCGCCAATCTGCGTCTAATTCACTATACAGTGACTGCACTGGTTTGCCCTTGATGAAGTTACGACCACAGGGAAAATCAAGTTCTGATTTTACAGAGGATTTTCAAATCGTCTGAAAAATCATTGCGTGATCTTACATAGAAAATCTGACGTGTGTGATTTGTGTGTGATTCTCTGTATTATCACACAATGATTCCAATATGATTCCACGCGTTTTTTTCCTGTGGACACCGATTGCAGCAGGAAGCCGTTCCTTCGTCTCTGTGACAATTCCAGCTAGTATTCACTATAATGGGCTCTTACTTTAGGTATCCTGTACAATCTTGTGCCCTTGCCTACCATAGAATTGGTCGCAGACTCCCATTTCAACCGAGCACCAATATGGCGGAACGATAACGTCATTACATTTACGTGATTACTTTTTGTCATGTGACCCCTATGAAAGAGCTCTATAGGAGAAGCCAATAGTTGATTGCTAATACTAATAACGGAGTGCAATTAATTCCTTTGTTCGGTAATGGTATAGCGGTTATGTAATCCACCACCAGGAGAAAGGTCTCCAAGTTCACAAGTGCGAGGCCATTAATTAACACTGTTATGATGATAATTTTTGTTACCATTGCTGATGGATACACCAAGCATGCATGACATCAAATTCCACTGAGAATCAAGCCAGTGTGCAGTTATGGCAATATATGAATCTCCTGTGTGCATTGATGCAGCATCAGTTGTGATGGAAACTGAGACAGCATCGGCAATCATCGCTTTGATCTAGTAAGAGAAACACAATCTTATGCACAAAAACTAATGAAAATTATTAAGGATGAGCCAGCTTTATAGCTAACCTTTTTCAAGACGTTCTCATACTGCATGTCAATCAGTAGAGTCGTCTTAGTCCTATGGGGTATTTCATATGAACCATTTGATATGTAATCCAGAAATTCTCGAAACTCTGAGCTGTCCATTAACTTTGGTGGAAGCAGGTTTGCAGTGAAGGCTTTGACCAGTAGTTCGTTAGCTCTGGTAAGTTTTTCTCCCTTCAAAACATTGGGTTGCATCTGAGTGATGTATCTTTCCAGGGTTCCTTTACCGGCAGACAGTCCAGTACTGGAACACCCTTTATCTCTGCGGACTGTGCTTGAACCAGGGCTAGGGGTAGCAGGGCTGGTACTGGTGGTGGTGCAGCCTATCCGAGCAACTTCCTTATCACACCTATTAGGCCTATATCAGTAAATGAATTATTGTGAAACATATAATGTCATTTATTACTGAGTAGCAGATAAGGCCTGAAGACCAAAAAGGACTTACATTATGCTGCTTTCTGTGACACCAACAACACCATGCACAGATTTTAGGTGATGTCGCATGTTAGACGTGTTGTTGCCCTTTCTGGAAACCCATGCACAGCACCTGTTGCATACAACCCAGGAGGACCCAATCGCTTTCCTGTGCCACCCAAAATGTTCCCACACGTCACTCCTAAACGTTTTGCGGTCAACGGCCACAATATCCTCTTTCCCTACAGCATGGTAGGACGGTCTATCAGTCGCTTCTTTTGATCCCGCCATAACGCGTAACCTCAACAAAGATTATTATTGAAATTAATAGCAATGAATACTTTAATGTCACCAATGATCATTAATATTCATCACTTTAATAACCATAAATATATATCGCGATACATATCGCGATATTTTACTCATATCGCGATATATCGCGATATGGACGATATCGGCAGAAGACCATATCGCGGCAGCACTGAGTGCGTGGATCACCAAAACAAGTCGATC